>JASDQU010373695.1:141580-177429 GCA_032191745.1 Picea mariana | reverse complement strand
TATGTATTTTGAAAATTTATATCAGCAAACTAGTCAAGAATAATATGAATTTAACTCAATGAAAATTTTATCACATATTATTGCAAGGGGATGTTTTCCTTTGAATTTGGCCATTGGGTGACTATATGCGAAAGAAGGGGTTTCAAAAACCCACAAATGTGTTTTATCCAAGGTCGTCGGTCGCGGCCAAGTTTATTTTTCAACGGTGGAGATTCCTTGCAGGCAGGACAAATCGACGGTTCGCAGAAATCGGGACTCCAAAAGGTGGTTAAGTTGTTCGTCAAAGTCCCTAAATGTCGATTCCTGAAATTTCGAGTCCCGATGTGCCGATTACCGAAATGTCGAAGTCCCAAAGTCCAAGATTCGTGGGAGTCGTCTGATCTAGTGGGGACAGGTGGTAGTTGATTAAACGATTTTGCGGAATCAGGTTTTGGGGGTTTTGAAGTGAGCCACAAGAAATTGTCATGATTCACAAGATTGAGAAATAGATATGGGTCTTTCAAACTAGTGGAACACATGGCGCCTGATCAGTGATTTAGTAGTTCCACAAATAGGGAAATCTGAAAACAAGAATATGGAAGCTCCCGATAAGCGAAGTCCAGAAATGCCTTGGGAAGTTTGGGCCCATGGTCATAGCCTACAGTCATATGGGAGCAGAGACATAAAGAAATGGAAAGCGCATGTCAATCAACGAGCGGCTGATATTTTTCTAGAAATTGATCCTGGCCATCAAGCCCAAAGAAAGTCCAACCGTCGATCCAAAGGGGTCATTTTTGCGATTTCCAACATCGAGATTTTTGAAATCAAGGGGGGTGAAAACTCCAAAAATGAGAGATCTCGATATTTCATGTGGAATAAGAATGAGTTCATGGCTCCAGGTCACATGGGGCAATGAAAAGGAGCTCCAAAAAATATCAAAGTGCCTGAGTCAGTCACAGAGAAGGATCTGTGTGGCCTCGAGGCTCCATAATTGACTTGGAGGAGTCGTGTACATCTCCTAGAGCATTCATGGGTGTCAGCATCCATCCTGATCTCGATGCAGTTAGTTAAAGGAAATAGGGGGAGGTAGTTGAAACCTCGTTTCACCCCATAAATAGAAAGCATGGAAAGGTCAGTCGTGGAAGTATACTGTCAAGCCAAGGTCCCCTTATCAATAGATTTTCTTGCAAAGCCCATACCAATCCGAGATTGCGTCTGACAGAAGAATGCAAGTGTGGTTTGACAAAGGAATATGCAGAAGCCAAGCCTTGAATACAATGACCAAAGAATGCTTTTGTCGGGGGGGCAATTTTCTTTGAGTATATATACTCAGTTTTTATATTTTGTAAAGGTCAATGGTATATCAAAGCTCCTGTATTGTAAAGTTTTAGTAAAGCCTTTGGCTTCTGGTTATGTATCTGTATTTTAGACTTATTTTTTAATGTAAGTCAACTTCCCTTCATCTCTTTGTAGAAACTGTGTTAAAAAACTCAGGCATGGGTGATCCAGTCGAGGGTATTTATGTTTTTGTGATGTATGTTTGATCACAGTAACATCACCACCAGTTTTAATCAACTTATCGTGTTTTGTTTTCCCTCAAATACTAGGAGCTCGGGCATGGATGTTCTAGTTGAGTTGTTATGACTGGGTTGTAATGTATGATTGATTGCAAAGTTGTTATAACATTTTTCAGTTCCTTGAAGTTGTGAATTCGAGAGGATCTTGAATTTGAATCTTTTCCTCCTTAGGCTGTTGAATGATCAGATGTACCTAATAGATATTTTCACTCTCCTTAAAGTTCTTCCCCCTAATCACCACTATACCAAATGTACTAACTAAAGTTAGACCAAGACCTCACTTAATTGTGCTTTTTGGCTGAGTTTTCTGAGTTAAAGTGATATAATATTGATTTTGCATCCATTAGACCAACTTTAAATTGATTCATTGTGACATACAAACTGATCAGTATCCGGATTACCTCTTCCGCAATCCAGAGGTGACTTCTGGTGCTAACATTTTTGGCACCATTGCTGGGGATGAAATTGAAGATTTTCCCTAGGATTGAACGACAAAGCTTACTAGTTATGAAGGTGCATCAGAACTTAGTACATCAAAGATTGCAATTGTGCACCTAGCAACTCCACTGTGGTGACTCCACTGAGGTGAATCCACTGTCTCAACTTCACTGTTTTAGTGTAGTTTCTTTCGGCTACATCTTGTATCCCTTGGGAGAACACAACTATCAGATATGGTCTTTGAAGGAGAACAAAGACCAGACACACTCTGACTACATATATTTCACATGGAGACCCCATGATTAAAGGATTGATTGGCGACTCCACCGGCCCGAAATGGAAAAAGTCATGGCTCAGAGGTTTGCTCCCTTTAATTTTTCTGTTGTTCCTAGTTTTCCTAATGTTGTTCCTGCTCCAAGCGAATGGGCTGATTTTTTCCCCATATTTAGAGAACTTGAAGAGGACAACCTTGCTCAACATCTCCATGAGTTTCATGAACTCATGCATAAGTGGGAAATACATCATGAAGATGTATTAATGAAAATTTTCATGTTCTCATTAGAAGGGGATGCTCGTGAATGGTATCATTCCTTACCCCCTACAAGCATTTCTTCCCTGAGAGAGTTTCATGTGGCTTTCATTAAGCATTGTTAAAGGTATTATTCCTCTGAGTTAATCTGTCAGAAATGTTGTAAGGAATGTGATGGCCATGATCAAGATATGACTATTTCTAATGAAATCTATGAGGATGAAAGATGCGAGGAGGAAGAAGATGCTTTGGGTGAAGTTATGAAACTAGTAAAATATCTCACTGCCAAACTAGAAAGGTTGGAATCTAAAGATAGCGCAGAGTATTTTCCATTCCTTGAGGCAGATGTTCTCAAAATCTCTATTGAGGATGATAATGAAGATTTCATGACTGAAGAGGTCTTTAATTTTTCTCCTAATGTGCATGTTGTCCTAATCTTTTATTATTATTCAGATGAGGAGAAGCAAAGCCCCACATCATAGTTTTTTTACCAAAGGAGTAGCCAGCATGTATACGACAACTACAAATCAGATTCTGAGATGGATATGTAGGATCTCCAAGAACAGACTGTAGAGTCATATCCTCTTTTCACTAATGAAGAAAATTACAAGGAAGTCAACCATCCTAGACCTGCAGAAGATGTTGAGAAACAGACTGAAGAGCAGAGCTTTCCCATGGGCCCTACTTATGATGATTATGAATCTGACCCTTGGGAGAGCCATGAAGGAGAACCAGAGGAGAAGAAGAAGGGGCAGATTATCTTCAGTCTAGAGAAACCATCACTTGGGACTAGTCATCCTGCATCTACTGTTCACCCACCTATGCCTGCTAGAGATTTTTAGCCATGTGTGCAGTTGTGTAGCAAAGAAGGCCGTCTGTTACAAATTTTCTGGAATTTTCCACTTGGCCTATGAGCCTGTGAAGGAATACATGGAGTTGTATTTCCTTCATGTTTTGAAGCTGCCCAATTTCATCCTAACCTCAGCATTAGGAGGAAAGATGAAGAATGTAACCATTCTATTGTCACCGTTGCATTATCTGTTATCAAGCATCGAAAAAGTGAAGGAGCTTCCAGTTAGGAAGTTACTTGAATGGTTATGGTGGAAGTTTGCTTTCACCTAGCACTGCATAAAATTCAATTAGTTTAGAACTATAGATAAATAAGCTCCTCGAAGCATGTTTGTTTATTTTTGTTTTTACTTATCGGCTTGTATTCCTCAGCAAGGTGTTTTGAGCTTGAATCCATAGCCCAACATAAGGTGTCTGGAACTGCAAAAGGAGATCTTAGAGCCTTGCAGGGATGACTCTATCCCCCATGGAGCCTAATGTTATCACATATTATTGTAAGGGAATGTTTTCCTTTGAAGTTGGCCATTGGGTGACTAGATGCAAAAGAAGGGGTTTAAAAAACCCACAAATGTGTTTTATCCAAGGTCATCGGCCATAGCCAAGCTTATTTTTCAGTGGTGGAGATTCCTTGCAGGCAGGACAGATCGATAGTCTGTGAAAATCGGGACTCCAAAAGGTGGTTAAGTTGTTCATTAAAGTCCTGAAATGTCGAGTCCCGATGTGCCGACTACCGAAATGTTGAAGTCTTGAAATCTGAGATTTGTGGGATCCATCTCATTCAGTGGGGAGAGGTGGCAGTTGATTAAACTATTTCATGGAATCGAGTTTCTGGGGTTTTGAAGTGAGCCACAAGAAATTGTAGTGAGTCATGAGATTGCGAAATAAATCTGGGCCATTCAAAATAGTGGAACACATGGTGCCTAATAGGCGATTTCATGGTTCTGTGAATCAGGAAATATGAAGACAAGAACATGGAATCTCTCTATAAGCGAAGTCCCAAAACACCTTGGAAAGTTTGGTCCCATGGTCATAGCCCACGGTCATATGGGTACAGAGCCATAAAGAAAGGCAAAGCGCCCGTCGAGCAATGAGAGGCTGAGATTTTTCGATAAATTGATCCTGGCCATCAAGTCCAAAGAAAGTTCGACCATCAATCTAGAGGGGTCGTTTTCACAATTTCCAATGTCGAGATTTTTGAAATCAAGGGGGGTGCAAACTCTCGAAATGAGAGATCTCGATAGTTCATGTGGAATACATGCACTTTCATGGCCCGAGGTCATGTGGGGCGATGAAAAGGAGCTGTATAAAATATCAAAGTGCCTGAGTCGGTCACAGAGAAGGATCTACGTGGCCTCGAGGCGCCATAATTGACTTGGAGGAGTCATGTACGTCTCCTAGAGAATTCATGGGTGTCAGGCTCCATCCTGATCCCAATGCAGTTAGTTAATGGAAATAGGGGAAGGTATTTGAAACCTTGTTTCACCCCGTAAATAGAAATCATGGAAAGGTTGGCCATGGAAGCAGACTATCAACCCAAGGTCCCATTGTCAACGGATTTTCCTGCAAATCCCATATCGATCCGAGATCACGTTTGACAAAAGAATGAAAGTGTGGTCTGATAGAGGAGGATGCAGATGCCAAGTCTTGAATACAATGACTAGAGCACACTTTTGTAGGGGGCAAGTTTCTTTGATTATATCTACTCAATTTTTATATTTTGTAAAGGTCGATGGTAGAGAAAAGTTCCCGTATTGTAAAGTTTTAGTAAAGCCTTTGGCTTCTGGTTATGTATCTGTATTTGAGACTTCTTGTTTAATGTAATTCATCTTCCCTTCATCTCTTTGTAGCAACTGTGTTAAAACACTCAGGCATGGGTGATCCAGTCGAGGGTAGTTACGTTTATGTGATGTATGTTTGATCACAGTAACATCACCTCCAGTTTTAATAATCTTCTCATGTTTTCTTTTCCATCATATAATGGGAGCTTGGGCATGGATGTTCTAGTTGATTTGTTTTGACTACTTTGTAATGTATGATTGAGTGTAGATTTGTTATATCATTTTCAGTTCCTTGAATTTGCAAATTTGAGAGGATCTTGAATTTGAATCTTTTCCTCCTTAGGCTGTTGGATGATTAGATGTCCCTAGAAGATATTGTCACTCTCCTTAAAGTTATTCCCCATACTCACCACTATACCAAAATTACTAACTGAATTTGGACCAAAACCTCACTTACTTGTGCTTTTCAGCCCAGTTTTCCGAGTTAAAGCGATATAATCCTGAGTCTACATCCATTAGACCACCTTTAAATTGATTCAGTGTGACATACAAAATGATGGGTATCAAGATTACCTTTGCCGCAATCCAGAGGTGACTTCTAGTGCTAATAGAAAGGAACTTACAAACATTATGAAAATAAAGTAAAATGAACAATAAAAAATATATAAAACAAAAGAATTACAGTAAGAGAACACATGATAAAGTAGTCAACAAATAAAATTTATTAAAGACCAATCTGAATTCAAAACAAAATTGTCCTTACAAATCCCTTTGAGGATCAGGACCAGAGATATCCTTAGAAGTTGAGGATGTAATAAAAGTTGTACAAACACAACTAGTGCTAAAATAAATAAGTAGAGTAACAATATCTAATCTAGATCACTTCAAGAGACATAATATCATCATCAAAATCTGAAAAATTAACACTAATTAGCATTGAATCAAGCCAAAATGTATAAAAAGTGAAAACATATTAGAAAGGAAATAAATAACCTTGAAGAAAACCACATGTAGATACCACTCATTCTTTATTTTCCACCTTTCAATATATCCTTTCCGTCAACAACATGATTTAGTTCTCTAAAAACTCAGAATGGAAATGAGTATGAATGATAAACTCACTTTCAAAGCTTAGGCATATATTCACACAAAATTTACTCCTCTTCATTCATGAATTCTCTCTTGTTTTATATTCACATAAAATTTCCTCCTCTTCAGATTCCTATAGGGTGTGGTGATCACGAGGTTCAACCCCTCTTCTAGCTCAATGACATACTCAAATCCTATCTCAAATGGTATTCCTACTAGCAATGGTTCAAACACTCTTTCATGATTTCCAAGCAATGCTTGGATATCCACAGGGTACTATTGGAGATCCTACGATGGGTTCTCCATGGTGATCAAGCACTCTAATGCACAAGCCACATCCTCGTGTCTGAAAAAGTGCATCCATGCATTGATTAGACAGAATCCTAGGGGAACCTATCGACATACCTCTTAGGATGACTCATTGTCCACCCTTGTCTTGGAACTCCATCCTCATGTCTTGATAATTCATGCAGATATCTCCCAATGAGTACAACCACTAAAATTTGAGCACCACATGAGTATCTGCTAAATCCAAGACATAAAATTCATCAGTCAATGTATAGTTTCCCAATGTTACTTCCAATCCCCTAATCCTATGAGTACACATCATTTTGTATCCATCTACTACTATCACATTGAATCCCTCAAAATCATCCACATGGATTCATCTCCTAGTGACGAGTGAAAAATAAATGAAGTTGTGGGTGGCTCAACCATCAACCAATGCTATAACCTTCTTCCCCTGCACAATTCCTTTGACCCTAAAGGTGTAATATCTTGGGACTCATGAAAGTGTGTCAATGGTCACTCCCTTGGGGATATGCTACTATGTAGCACACAATGGCTCACCATTGTCGTGTCCAATGCCCTCATCATCATCATCATCATCATCCTATTTTTCAGAAACTACCTCGATATAATGGAATTTACCTTTACCCACACATTGATGGCATGGCTCCTTTCAACTATAGAAAATATTATTCCACCTTAGTTCTCTAGAGTTTCCTCATCTAGACTATCCTTCCCTGTCCATGTCTTCTGGGGAGGTTTTGACACCTGACCCTTTTGTGGATTAAATGTTTTTTTTATGAATTCTTGGAGACTGTGTCTCCCATATCCTAGTTCTTTATGATAGCTTCCTATAGTGTGTTTGGCATGAATTCCTTCACCCGACCTCTTAATGGTTCATCCAATCCCTATGTGAATAACATCACTAGTATCTACACATAAACATAAGTCACCATGATTGTCATCCAGTGGAACTCTATAACATAGACCTCTTGTGTACCTGTTTTCCTCGGTTGTTCCAACTCCCTAAAGTGGACCTCATAGTCCTTCCTATAGAACATTTCTATCAGCCTTTGGGTGAAATCCTTATATGATGTGATATTGGAATGGCTCAATGTTAATATTCCATGGTACCACCACTCATGATCCTCTCCATCAAAATATAGAGTAGGAAAATTAATCGTCTTTGCCTCTGTAATTGGGTTAAGATGGAAATAAGTGTTTAACTTATGTACCCATGCTCGAGCTATGCACCTGTCAGACTCGTCAAAATATGGGATAGTCATCTTCCCCAATTTTCACAGAAGATCAAAATTTTGTTGATTCTGTCCCACCCTGGTTTTTTTCCTCATCCTAGGGTTGTAGTATTCGTTGTAATACATGGTTTCATGGGCTCCTTATTATAGCAAATGATACTCCCTAAAGTAGGAGTTCATTTTTTCCACTCCTTGTTTCTCTAGTGGTCCTGTAGGCTACTCCTCAAGAAATGGTGAAATAATGGTATGCGTACCTTTATGCTACCTTCCTGGAAGACACTTTGTGCCAACACATAGGTATTATTCCCTTCAAAATTCCTACCACATCTATGGAAAGCCTCTGCATGGTTCCCATTGATACCTCCCTGGTTGTTTTCTTCTTGGTTTTCAGAAAAAATATTGTTTCAGGAATTGTGTCAATTATAGTTGTCCATTAGCTATGGATTCTAACAGATGTATTATTCTATATTCATGATGGTCCCCCATAAATCCCTCTACTTCTACTTCTTTAGATGATTTTGGTCCTGGGATAGGTTGATTTCCTTGTCCTCTAGTTTTCCTTGGCATCAATGCCTAAAAAATCACAAGCTAACAAAATCACCATCTCTGATACCAATGTAATGTCCCCAACTAGGTTATGTGGGTTTATTATGTTTTTTGTCCAAAATAGTTAATTATCCTTTTATAAATATGTCAAACACTTGGTATTAATTCTATTGTTAACCCCTCACAAATATTTTTCTCATATAGGAATATTGACAAACAAATTGCATGAATCCATTACATAAAGGATAGAGTATATAACCATGGCATATTATAATGGATGGAAACAATAATACAATGATATCTAATGTTTGTAATAACAGCTTCAAAATACTCTTGAACACACAAATATAATGGTTGCAAGGTAGTTGCACAAATCTGCTAACAAAAACAATACAGGGAAACCTTGAATGATGCCAAATCTATGATACTCACTATGATGCTCTGCTCCAGAAAAATATTCTCTACTAGCCACCCTTCAGCCCCTCTTGTAACCCTACATACCCGATCCAATCGGCCTGCTGCAACCCTGATTGCAAAGGTCCTTGCGGGACAATTGTTGGACATCTAGCGGGGCCTCGCGGGACACCTTGTACTTAACCCATGGGGGTTCCCTGAACTAAACTCTCTCTGAAACCCTCCAGTCACCTATGAAATTCTGAATTGACCTCTCTTCCTACATACACCTCTAACTGAACATAAATATCCAACTAAATATCTAGTGGAAATCCTAGGTGAAGTCACCTCTTGTCTATCTAGGGTGGATATTTCACTGTCGAAACTAAACTGCAACAGTGGAATGGTTTTGAGAAACCCCAATGAAACAATGGTTCCAAGAACACTCCAAAATGATATATCAAATCATAATGCCAAATATAAGGTCTACCCCTCTATTTATCCTTCCTCTGAACCTTCTAGATCTTTCCTCTTTTTGACCAATTCAAACCCTCACTTTATTTTCCCTCCAATTTCATTTAAATATAATTATTTATTTTATTTAATTCCACTTTATGATTTATCATTCTAGTGACACTAAATAAACCTCCTTGACTCCCTTTCCCTTGTTGACTATAGCCTACATGAGTCGTATAGGCTATTGAGTCATCCCTCGTCATGATCAATCAGAAGGGGACATTACAAAGATGCTTCCCACATTTGCTCAGCTCGCTAACATTTGATGATTATGGTGTTTGAAACACATCAGGTACATTGTTTCATTTCTTTATATTTAGTTTTAATGCCTTATGTACTTATCATGAAAGTGGTTACCATTGGTTGAGTTAGATAATGGATCATGATGCTCTAAATTTTTTCCATTTTTCTTGTTTCTCCTTGAGAATCACCATCATATTCTAGATAAGTGTTGTCATTCCTAGGTTGAGTTGTACTACTGGGGGGATTTGAGAGGTGTACTGTGTCCATATCCTAAACCATACTTAACATTCTCCATCCTTCCCAATTTTCATTGTCCCTCACATGGGTTGGTTTTCATATTCCACACAAAAAGGTTTTTTCTTCATAGTCCCATGAGAAGAGCCTCACCCTAAAATAGCTATAAGCTTGAGGTGAAGAGAAAATAAAAAAGAAAATTAAAGTAAAAAAAAAAAATAAAGGAAATAAATCATGAGGGATATCAAGATACAATATCGAGGAAATAAGACAAAAAAAGGTTAAATAAACAAATAAAAAGGAAAATAAGGGACATAGAGATACAATGTTGAGGAAATGTCAACTCAATGCATAAATTCTCCCTCATACTTCAAAGGAACTCATGTGGATGAATATCTTTAAAAACCTCACATGGATATGCAATACAACTCATGAAGTTACCCACCAAACCATACCATCCATCACTACACATGCTCCTTGATGGGATTTCTTGGGAACTAGTTCTCTTCTTGGGTGTTGACACATGTGATAGGGTTTAATGATGCCCCCATCACATCTAAACTTGGAAAATTGTATGAATTCTATGAGTTATTGTGAAGTTAGAAGATGATTCTTAATGTGATATACCTAATAGAATTTACATTTGACATGACTCACATTTTATGTTGGATTGGACTTGTGTACATGCTTCGGGATTGATGACTACTTTTAGTCACTTGGGCCTTACTTTAAATGGTGTACTTTGCATGGATATGACTTGGATTGAGCCTTGTTTCTTTGAAGGATGTTGAGGAGGCCACTTTCATGTTTAATGGAGGTCAATGGGATTCTTTGGAGGTCATTTCACCATTTTAGAGAGGGTGTTACACTTATTGGATGAAACATTGCACCCTTTGGAGGGAACATTTGAGTGAGTTTTCCAGTCTTGGGAACCCACACATGTCACACATGTGATTTGTTCATACATTTGAGGAGGAAAATTTGGCATTTGATGAATTTTCACTTGATTTTGGGAGTATTGTTGGGGTTCTTTTGACTCATCCACTCTTATATTATGGATATTTATGTATTTTTCCCTTATCTCTAGGGATAGTAAAGATATAAAAGATATTTTTTATATTTTCTTAGGATAAAAGGTAGGGAAATATTATTATTGTAATGAGAAGGGTGATAGATCTTTTATATAAATAGAGAATAACTTCTCATTTGTAAATCATTGTTAGAACTTGTGGACAACATTACTTGTCTAGTTCTACTTCTCTATATTGCTATGTATGGATAACTAGAGTGACTTCTTGAGGATAAATTTTTGTGGATGCTTTGAAAATTTCAATGGATTCTCTTGGCTAGGGATTTGTGGATGAATATATTTTTTTAGTAAGTTGTATCTCTTAATATTTATGAATTTTTTTTATGAATGATTGTAAGTATATTCTCTTGAACAAGTCCCTTCTTTAAATCTCTTGGAAGATTACTAGTGGAGTATCTTCCATTTGAATTTTTTTGAAGCTTGTACGACACTAGGTGGATTTGATAGGGTTTTTAGTGCACAACCCTAACTATAACCCTATTTCCACTTACACTTTCTTGAGGGAGTCCTTGGTTGACCCCATATGCCCCAAAAAATAAATTAGTAGGCACTAGTCTTCTCTCATCTCGTCAATACTAAATTCAAAACTTCAAATTTTATTTTTGTTTTAGGGTAAATTTAGGGTTTTATAACAACTACATAGTTCCTAGCCATCATAAACCCTATACATCTTGGTTTGTGTGCATCTTTTTATCTAAAAATAATTTTATTGCAAAAATAACTTTGTTAATTTGTATTGTTGCATAATTACGAATATACGTATTGATTTAATCGGTTGTTATATTTCCTCTATTTTCATCTTTTACAAGTTATATAAACCCTAAATATATCCATTGTTTTAGCCATAAATTTTACTTGTTTATAACTTGTTTGAGGGGATGGGGTGTATTGTTGTTGTGACTTGTTTACTATTCTGATTTTTTTATCTTTTAGGCAAGTTTTACAAAAATCGCTAGTAATTTTAATATTTTCATTGTTTGGGGATGATTTTGCACTATCTAATAACCTGATAAGCCCTCTAAAATAGCCCTAAAGTGAGCAAAATTCAAATATAGAATTTACTTTGCGTAACCACCTAATCCATCATATTTAATTAGTGGTAAATTGTGTACCTACATAGGTGACCTTAGACTTGACCTTATTGGTGTTAAATTGTGTAGTTACATAGGTAACCTTAGACTTGACCTTATCTTTCCTTAGGAACCTTAAGTGCTACTAAGGAAGCCTCCCTTGTGTTTAACTTGTCATTCACTAAAATGAGGGAAGTAATTGTCTAGGTGTTAGTGAAAACTCTTTCATGTTCTAGTCATATTTGTACTTTGTGTAGGATTTTCACTAAGGTGCAAGATTGTTTGATAACAATACAAACATTTGATTGTAGGTAACAAGACAAACTCATGGACATGGAGACATTTTGTTGTATGTAATTCTACTACTCAATAATTAGGCATGTGTGTGTGTGTGTGTGTGTGTGTGTGTGTGATTTTACTCCCATTAGGCAATGTTATAACATTGTTATAATCATACAAAGGTTAACCCAAACTTATGCTATAGGTGAAACTATGTGGCATTATGGCTCAAACTCAAGAACAATCCAAACTTTCTCAATGTCAACCAATGATATAGTTAACAAAAATGTTGTAACTAATACCAATTCTTAGAGGCTTGAGGACAACGGGATGTGGGTGCATTTTGAAATAAAACGACTTTCACAAATTACGCAGATGGTTGTTACATGTGTATTGCAGAGTGAAATAGAAATGATATTCATACCAACAATTCACTCAAGTGAGTATTATTGTGATGATGAAAAATGACATTTCAATCAACCAATTTTTAGTGTTGTGTATTTTATTTGGTGTTTAAATGTGTGAATTACATTGAATTTGTTGAGAAAATGTTGTCATTGATGTCAAAGTGGTAGTGATGATGATGATTTGGAAGTAATGATAAGGATGTAACAATGATGATGATGATGATGTGGTAGTTAAAAAGGGATATTGTTTGAGTATTGAAGCCATGAAGACAAGTGAAGAAACCTTTAATCCATGAAGGAAAGTAAAGAAGCCTTGAAGCCATGAAGCCAATAAAAGAATCCTTGAGATTGTTTGAGTATCGAATCCATGAAGCCAAGATACGAAGCCTTGAATCCATGAATCCAATTAAATAATCCTTGAAGCCATGAATCCAAGAGAATAAGCCTTGAATCCATGAATCCAATTAAAGAAGCCTTGAATCCATGAAGCCAAGATAAGAATCCTTGAAGACATGTTGATGAAGCCTTGAGAAGCCAACATGCATTAGTCAAGACATCAGGACAAGTCAATGTCAAAGCAAATTGAAGAAGCCAGTGAATCAGTAATGATGTGTCCACTTGAAGAATTCTTGAAGTGACTTGAAGGATCATTGGCATAAGTGTATATAACTCCAAAGTGGTCCCATTATGGTACAACTTTTAAGAATGACCCTCATGGGATGAGATAACATGTGGTTGTTTCAACATGCCCACTTTCATTTGTACACAAATGGAGCCTTGAAAGAGCATTGAAGAAGCCCTAAAAATACTTGAAGAAACCCATAAACTAAAGTTAAGAAGCCTACAAATTTCCAAGATAAATATTGCAAGATGGAGATTGTTGAAAGTATTATTTGTGGTCAATTTGGATACCCTATATTTTAGGGAATTTTTTCCCTACATAAATAACTCAAATGGAAGAAAAAGTTACATGGTTGGAAATATTATTCTAAGAAATTTCCAATGGTATATGGAAGTCCTTCTAACTCCCTAGGAATGAGGAGATATGAGTTTTTCCATATGACAACCTAACCAAAAAATTAAGGTTGGATCAACTAATTTTGGGGGACATATTTACTATAAATACATGATAGAGTTTCTCATTTTCAGGTGAACCAATGAAGATATCAAGTCTGAGGTGCACTAAAGGTGTTTGAGTGTATTTCTAGTGTGAAATGGAAGTCTAAATGATTCTATTAAGGTCTTTCTTATTCTCAAGGTATACTATAAGGTTGTGATGTTGATGTAAGGTTGTGAGGTTTTTGTATGTACTGTTGTGAGGTTGTGATGTTTCCATATGATTTTCTATGAAGTTGTGATGTTGTTATGATGTTTCCATAAAGTTGTGATGTTGTTGTATGCATTGTTGTGAGGTTGTGATGTAGCCATATTCTCTGCTATGAAGTTGTGATGTTGTTGTGATGTTGTTGTGAGGTTGTGATGTTGTCGTATGCTCTACCATGAAGTTGTGATGTTGTCATGATGTTATCGTGAGGTTGTGATGCTTCCATATGCTCTTCTAAGAAGTTGTGATGTTTTCATGAGTGGTTTTTTCCATTAGTGGGCGTTTCCATGAGTGGATGTTACCGTCAATGGATGTTGTTGTGAGTGATTACATTTTGGGAATGATACTATGAGTCTTGGTAGGGTTTGAAGGATTGTCTACGGAATGAAGCATGAAGGTGAAGTTGTAAGTACTATGTGTATGAATAGCTTGGATTGGTGATATCTTATTGAGTTAGTGCTCAGTTGAGAACATTGGTGTGTTCATTCAACATGTTGGTGCATGTTCTTTAGGGAGTGGGTGCTTCGTTCATGGTATATATGGTAAAGCTAGGGTTTTGGTGCCTCCTTCCAGTCGGTGCTGGTAAATCAAGGAGTTGGATCTTCCTTCAGGTCGATGCCTGTAAATCAAGGGGTTTGTGCCTACTTCCAGTTGGTGCTAGAGAATATTCTAATTTGGTGATTCCTATGAATGTAATATTAACATGATATAAGAAAAGTATTTCGTGGTTTTTTCTTGTTTGGGTTTCCATGTAAAACTCATTGTGCTCTTTGTGTGGTTTTTTTAATGATGAATGAAATTTTTAATGGTTAATATTTACAAGATGTTTTTAAGGTTAAAAATGGTAAAAATTTCACAATATTGATTCACTTGCGCACTTAGTATTAGTGAACATTCCAACAATTAGTATCAGAGTGGGTTCCTTCAAGAAAAATATAACCATTGGAGGCAAGATCATGAATATTAAGGAAGTTTACTCTGTAGATGGAGTTCCATTTCTCAATGGATCAAACTTTTCTCATTGGAGCATAAGGATGAGATCATTTTTATAGGCATAGGGGTTTGGCATTTGGAAATTTGTATTATATGGTTACACCACTCCAAAAGAAAAACCAATGGGTGCAGTAGCAAAGAAGCTACAAAAAGACAATGAAATGGAATTGAACATAATTCTAAGGGGTTTATTAGAGTATGAAAAGGAAACAAATGAAGTTGGAAAGCATTCATTAGTTAAAGATATTTGGTACAAACTACAAGAAAACTACACAAAGGAAGAAATGCAGGAGTGTGCAAAAGATCAAAAGGAAGATACACCAAAGAAAGAAGAAACATCAAATAAAATGGATGAAAACCCAAATAAACATGAAAATGATGAATCAAATGAAGAAAATGTCAAGGAAGTCGAATGAAGTAATTATTCTTATGGTGATAAATTTAATCTGTGTGACATTAGGCATACCTATGCAAACAAAATAAGTTTTGACAAAGATAAACATGAAATCAAAAGCCATGCCTCAAAACAAGAAGAGTGTGATGAAGTAGGAGATAAATTATACCTTGGAGGTGAACTTATTATTTTTCTAGATGATTTGAGGATGAAAGGGAGAAGAAAAAAATTCTAATGGAACAATTGCAGAGGTATCAAGAAAAGAATACATTGCTAGAAGAGAAGCTAAGTGAGACTGAAAAGACTGTCATTTTTTAAAGGAACAAGTAGAAGTGGCTAAGAAGAATGAAGAAACACTGAAGAATCAATTAGAAGAGAAATATAGCCAACTACGAACAAACCTATAGAATGTTATGCTTCAAATAGAAGAGGACAAAAAAATTGAAGAAGTCCTAAACAGTAAACTAAAAGAGAAGGAAGAAATATGTCAAGCAAAAGAACTTGAAATTGTTTCTCTAAGAGAAGAAGTGAAAAGGATAGTTGCCACAAACTTGAAGTTTGAGAATATTTAAGTATCCTTAGAAGACATCCTCAATTAGAAAATATATCCCAGTGACAAGACATGTATTGGGTATGACCACAAGCATAAATACATTGAAGAAGAAAAGAGTTTCAAACTACCAAGAAAGTCTAAAGAAATACCTAAAAGTCATCAAAATGATTCAAAGGATTCTAATAGCAGAGTGAAATACCATGATCAATCAATACATTACAAGCAAGCATCTCAAAGACTTCCATTTCAAATAAGACCCTTTTCTCCCAAGTATCAAAGTTTATTTCCCGATGATTGTTTTACTTGCAACAATTTTGGACATAACGCTATAGACTATAGAGCTTATGTAAGAAATACTCAAGTAAGGAATAGAGGTATATACAATAATTTTGAATGTTACAAATATCACAATTATGGACACATATCTCAAGACTATGGAAGCATGATGGAGTCTTCCATGAAAGAAAATGCTCATCTCAAATATAAGAAGGTTTGGAGAAGAAAAACAAAACAATAATACTAGATCAATAGAGAATTGTCAAAGGACTTACCCACATGAGTTGTAGAGATGAGTAATAATGATAAATCTGCAAGTAAAGAGGAATATTTTAGGATTACAAATGATGATCCTACAGTAGAGAAACATTATACAATATTGTAAACAATTTGGCATAGAGACTCCCAATATCATGGATAATGTTGAGGGGGAGTCTAAGTAGAAGGAAAGTAAGACCAAATAAAGAACAGTAGAGGATTGTAAAAAGTATAAGACAATGGCTTGGTAAATCATACAGGAGCACGGGGGGAGCTACTTCAAAAATATTCAAGAAATGGCCCAGTCTAAAGGCGATTCAACACGGTCAAAGGGGGAATATTGTCGAAAATGAAAGATGATCAAAAAGATAGCATTACCATCAAAACAAGGAACTATTGATTACAAAGGGAGTAGAAAAATGAGATAAATGACATTGGATAAAAGCATGAAGATAGAAGGAGCAATAGAATAAGAAAGAGAATCATGAAATTTCATAGGGGCAACAACTCTTTATCCTATATGTCAAATGGGAGAGATACAATATGTTGGTGATCGGGGGAGTCACATGATAAGAAAAAATGGACCCTTTTCCATTGATTTCAAAGGGGGGGAGAAGAAAATTGATGGATAGAGTGAGCATGCATCACTGCAAAAGGAAGAAGGTGTTTCCATCAATGATGAAGGGGGATATTGTTGAGAAAATGTTGTCATTGATGTCAAAGTGGCAATGATGATGATGATGTGGAAGTAATGATAAGGATTTAATAGTGATGATGATGAAGATGATGTGTCTGTGAAAAAGGGTGATTATTTGAGTATTGAAAACATGAATCTAAGTGAAGAATCCTTGAAGCCATGAAGCCAGGTAAAGAATCCTTGAAGCCATGAAGCCAAGTAAAGAATCCTTGAGATTGTATGAGAATTGAAGCCATGAATCCAAGTGAAGAATCCTTTAAGCCATGAATCCATGTAAAGAATCCTTGAATCCATGAATCCAAGTGAAGAAGCCTTGAAGACATGTTGATGAATCCTTGAGAAGCCAATATGCAGTAGTCAAGCCATGAGGACAAGTCAATGTCAAATAAAATCGAATAAGCCTCTGAATCAGTAATGATGTGTCCACTTGAAGAAGCCTTGAAGTGCCTTGAAGGAGCCTTGACATAAGTGTATATAATTTCAAAGTGATCCCCTTATGGAGTAGCTTTTAAGCATGTCCCTCACAGGATGAGATAACATGTGGTTGTTTCCACATGCCCACTTTGATTTGTACACAAATGGAGCCTTGAATAAGCGCTAAAACCAAGTGAATAATCCCCTAAATTCAAGTGAAGAAGACTACAAATGTCGAAGATAAATATTGCAATATGGAGATTGTTGAAAGTATTATTTTTGGTCAATTTGGATACCCTATAGTTTAGGGAAGTTTTACCCTACATAACTTACTCAAAAGGAAGAAAAAAATATATGGCTGAAAAAATTATTCCAATACCTTCACAATGGTATATGGAAGTCCATATAACTCTCTAGGAATGAGGAGATATGATTTTTTCTATCCGACAACCCAACCAGAAAATTGAGATCGGCTCAACTAGCTTTTGGGACAAAATTACTATAACTATAGGACATAATTTCACATTTTTAGGTGAACCAATGAAGATATCAAGTATGAGGTGGACTCAAGGTACTGGGGTGTCTTTTTGGTGTGCAAAATAAGTCTAAGAGATTCTTTTAAGGTCTTTCTTATTCTCAAGGTATGTTGTAAGGTTGTGATGTTTCCATAAGTTTGTGAGGTTTATGTATATATTGTTGTGAGGTTGTGATGTTACCGTATTATCTACTATGAATTTGTGATGTTGTTGCTATGTTATCATATGCACTGTTGTGAGGTTGTGATGTTATCGTATGCTCTGCTATGAAGTTTTGATGCTTTCGTGAGGTTGTGATGTTGTCGTATAACCTGCTATGAAGTTGTGATGTTGTTGTGAGGTTGTGATGTTTCCATATGCTCTGATATGAAGTTGTGATGTTATCGTGATGTTTTCATGAGTGGATGTTTCCATTAGTGGACATTTTCATGAATGAATTTTACCATCAGTGGATGTTTCTACCAGTGATTACATTATGGGAATGATGCTATGAGGATTGCTAGTGTTTGAAGGATTGTCTATGAAATGAAGCATGTAGGTGAAGTGAGAAGTACTTTGTGTATGAATATCTTGGATTGGTGATATATTATTGATTTGGTGCTCAAATGAGAATATTGGTGTCTTCATTCATTAGGTTGGTGCCTGTGATTTAGGGAGTGGGTGTGTCCTTCCAGTTGGAGCTGGTAAATCCAAGGGGTCGGTGCATCCTTCTAGTTGGTGTTGGTAAATCAAGGAGTTTGAGATTCCTTTAGGTTGGTGCCTATAAATAAAGGGATTGGTGCCTCCTTCCAATTGGTTCTAGATAATATTGGAATTTGGTGCTTCCTATGAATGTAATATTAACATGATATAAGAAAAACATACATTGGTTTTCTTCCATTTGGGTTTCCACGTAAAAATCATTTTTCTTTGTGTATTGTTTTTTGTGATGATGAATGCCATTGTTAATGGTTAATGTTTATAGATGTGATTATGGTTAAAAATGGTAAAATGTACTCAATACTGATTCACCCTCCCCACTCTTAGTATTGGTGAATATTCAAACAGAATTGACAATAGGGCAACGGGTGGGTAAAGGGGAGTACATAGAAAACCATTCCAACACCCAAATTAACTAGAAATTAGGTTGTGACATTTTCATTTAATAACCAAGATAGAACATTCAATCACAAGCCATTAAACACACCATAAATGTAGATGACTCGAAAATTATTACAAACTATAGCTTTACACTCTCCATTGGATTTTTCATGTATTCTTATTCACTGGTGTATTTTTCTAGATGGTTTTGGCTCAAACACAATCTCTTCTCCTTGCACTTGCATTTTAGTAGACTTCAGTCCAAGTCCTTGTTCTTCTATTGTTATAGAAAGATTTTTCTCACCCTATGCAATCTTGCATAGAGGGCCTTTTTCCATTTCCCTATGCAGACTTTTCATCCCTTTTTGCAAAATTCTAGAGCCAAAAAATTCATTTTTTCCACATGTACGCACCTTGTCTACTATACAACATGCGTATACGTAGGCTGCACCACTAGAGCCCGCATACATCAGGATTTGTTCCCAAAAATGAAAAATGGTGTCAGGTTTCCATGTCACGACAGGAGATCTATGATACTTGGCCTTCCATATACTGGAAACATTCTGAATCAACCCTTCAATTCCATTTGAAGGCTATAAATGGGCCAATTCCGAGCTATGGAAAAGGGGAGAAATAATTCAACTTTGAGAGAAATGTTACTCTGGAGAAATTATTTACTTCATATTGAGTTTGCATACCTTTGTCCTTTAAGTCTAAACAGAGTGTTCAACCCCTAATCTCTTCCCTTATTGATTGATAACTCCATCGTTCCTCTTTTATGAGATTCCCTTTGGTGGAGGATTGAAGTGGTGAAGGCCCAAATGGAAGGAACTTATTTTCTCGGTTCTGAACCGTGCCGACATGGAAGTTTGTAACATTTCCACTTATGTTGATCATATATTAATAGAAATACTCTTTTCCCATCTAATTGATATCTTGCAAATATTTGAATTATTATTCCATGGGCGTATTTTTCATGTTTATTAATGGATTATTCTATTGAATGTGATAACATCATATATTATCACCATATGCTTGCTTTTCTTGGTTGTTGAGGACTATTTGCAAGTATATTACTTTGGGTCAAGTGCTCAACAGTGGACTTCATCGAACGCCTGGACGAGGTAGGACTTTTATCTTGTCTTGATAGCATATTTGTTTATATAGCATACTTGAGAATAGAGTTGATTTCTGCAGTCATTTCTCTCTTTTGTGGTTTACCCCTAACCATAGAGAGATTTTCCTCGTAACAGAATTGGTGACCATACTAGGGATTGAATCTTCTTTCTTAGGGTTTGGATTACTTTTATCCTTAGATTCATCTTTTTCCTATTGTGTTTTCTGTCGTATAATTGTTTGACAGCCTCTATTCACTATGGGTCTGAGTTTTTCATACTTCTCCCTTTCCTAGCTTTGTTTTCTAAACATATACGCGGATTTTTGCTTGGTAGTCGCGTATATACGTAGCCTGTTCTTCTGCAAGCTGTGTACATGCACTATATTTCCTTAAACAGTCATGTACATCAACCTTCTTTGCTTTTTTTCTAGGTTTGGTGGTTGTTGGGTGGGATTTGATGTTTGTTGAGTCTTCTTGGGTCTCTATAGTGACTGTTAAGTGTCTGTGGGATGAAAGGAAACCTGTCTTTGGTTGAATTTATGGGCAGATCCTTTCTCATCTCCTTTTCATTTTGATTGTCCTTGTACATTGGGTTGGGTGTCTTGCTGCTTGGTATCCTACTTGAGTTGTTTCTTTATATACATAGTAGAGTCTTTATATATCAAGTTGTTGTTCAGTACATGCATTTTCATTTTTCTTATATTGAAAATACAAAAATATTAGGCATTTTTCATTGCTTGGTATTTTGATCTTTTGAGTCTTTGTCATTAGCTTAGCACATGTAGAGAAAGATTGCATTTTTACTTCAGAATTGCAAAGTTGAAATTGAAAGTTGCATTTGTTTTAAGAAGAATCTCATTCATTTAAAATTGAAGTTAGGAATTTGCATTGTATTCATATTTACCTTACTTGTTGAGTCATAACATCATGAGTTTAACTACCATACCTTTTTGAGTAAGAACAACCATTAAAATTAACGCTATAATTTAAAATTGATTAGTCATGATTTTATTTTCTAGGGTGCACAAACTAGATTAGGATTTAGTGCCTTGGAATAGGATTTTGTGATTAAACTTCTCCAAGAAAATTAAATCAACATATGTGTCTGACAAAGGGAGTGGATAAATTCATTGTATAATTGGTAATATTAGGAGGCTCTGCTTACACCAGAGTTAATCACGAGGTCGCGCGAGGTTGGTTGAATGGATATCCCCGCGATACCTTCTTAGACTCAGAGATATTTCTAGGGATCTATTTGTATCTGGGGATCTTGCTAGTTCCTTTACCTCTATGAGAGAAAGCACTTTCAAGGCTTTGGGCTTTGCTACCCTTCCCATACGGTGGACCTGACTTACACCTTCTTGCATGTGCATCATTTATACATTGGTTTCTTAGTTTCTTGACTTAGGTTCCACATAGGTTACTTGCAGGGGTTATTCTACAGGTACTCTCGGTCAGATAAGGGTCAGACAACATAGGCTTTATGGAGGATTACCTCTCCAGGGGGATCTAACCGACTGGTTTTTAAGCCCATGAGGGCCCTTATAACTGATTATGTTACCTTCGATCTTTAGTAGGGAGTATCAAGCCCCACTTGGGCGAGACATACCTTATTTAGGGAAGGAGGCCCTTTCATCCACTTTACCCCGTTTGTGTGCATATTGGTCATTTGATTTTGGTGTGATCTTTGATTACTAGTTGGACCTGGGATTTATTTTTTATATCTTGAGTCTTAATTCATCGTGGAGTCAAACCAGTGTCCCCACCAGTCTCGTCGCTTGTTACAGTTACCACCAGATTTCGAGTCTTTTCCTTCTAAAAGGCGTAGAGTTATTAGACGTGGTACACACACCTTCACTATTCATACTTGTGATTCTACAAGGATGAGTGTTGAACCTAGTATTCAGAACACTAGGAGCCCTTCAATTCCCACACCTACTATAGTTAATGTCACCCCTTCGACTCCTGCAACCACAATGGTTGTAGTGCCAGAAGCACCTATCATTACTACTATCTGTCCTATAGTAAACGCTCAATCTCTTGCCTCGAACCCCTTTGGGTCTCTTGGCCACTCACCGAGCTATAATGTTCAGTCCATCCCTATGGCCTCTAGTCCTTTTTCCTATGGTATGTCAAATTTTACTTCACAATATTCAAACTCCATCCCGGCTACTGGTCCTAATGATAGCATTGGACTTGGGGGCACTACACCTCCTTACACTCCATTCTCATTTGGTGGTTCTCAGATCCCTCAAATGACTCCTAATGTGGGAGGCATTCTCTCTTTTAACCCCGGGTCTAATCCTCTTTCTTCTGGGTGGAGAAACCAACCTGGTGGACAAGCTTCTGCTCAAGTTTTGTCCTATACCCTTACCTCCTCAGTGTCAATTCTGACCAACATGTTTTGCATGATGAATCCACCTCTATCCTCTAGATTCACACCCAGAGGAGGTCAGTTTAATGCCTTGGGAAACCCCCAACTCAGATCCATTCCGGCTAGGGGAAATTTTTATAACCCTCATCAGAACATTCCTACTAGAATGATGTCCAACCAGCCTATTATGAATAATTGTTGGCCCTTGGTTATGAAAGGAAGAAAGGTGAAGTACGAACTACAAGGAAGACACATAAACCAAGGAAGGGTCGAAGTGGGAAAAGAAGCAGAAAAGAAGGAGAAAAGAAAGGAGAAGGTAGCCATTGGAAGAGAAGATTGAGGAAGATAAAGAAGGAATATGGATTGTGGACAAATCAGCAAGAGGAATAAGACACCAACGAGTTCTTTGGAGCACCTCATGGAAAAGGAGGAAGAACAAGATGGTGAAGCCTTGAAAACGTAGGTCAAGTGGACCTAGGGTTTAGGCACCTAGGGTTTTGGATCTAGGGTTTTGACAACTATAATTTTTCCATGTAATGTATAAATAAAGGGATAGAAGAGTAGGGAGGGTTGGTTCTCTATTGATTGATGTTGGTTGATGTTAATTTTTTATTGTTATTGAGAGAAATATTGAGTTTGTATTGTAATATCTTCAGTTGGGTGAGAAGATCGACCATGCAGTTGGGTGCGCATGGAGGGGGGAGAGACAGAGAGAGAGAGAGAGAGAGAGAGAGAGAGAGAGAGAGATCTTCAAGCTAAGTGCACATACAAAACAGTATGTTTTCATCTAATATATCAATAAACACAATTATTTGGATGTATCCCTGGGGAGAGGGTCAACCATGTATATCTTGTTGTTTTGTGCGATTGATGTTGTGTTATTTGCCATCTGTTATATTGTTATTGAATTATTGTGTTAGATCAGAGATATAACTTGTGAAGTAAGATTAGGAAGGGTCAGGAATATCTATATTGGTTGGTGTCATGTTTTGGATCCACTTTGCATTTCCTCTAGTTGTAGACACCTGTGTCCTGCAACCCCCTATTGCTACTTCGGGTCAGACTGCATCCTCTTCGTAGGTGTTTCTAAAAGGGAAAGTAGTTAGGGTTTGTTGGTGCATTGTAAGTGTTGAACCCTGGGTCTAGACCTGTGCCAAAAAATGGTTCTATTGATGAGACCAGGATCTACTTGAGGGAATTTCAAGGTGGTTTCCATCAAAGACAAAGATTCAGAAGTGGATAGAAGAGAAATAAGGGGACTTCGCCGAAGCTCAGAACAAGAACCCTAGCATTAGTATAGAAGACTGGTTGGGAAGGTACATCTTTATCGACATACACAAAATTTTCTTTGGAGGAGTTCATAAGGAGTTATACGAGTGGTTAGCCAAATTAGCAGATACCTTGTTTCACATCAGATCTAGACCACCTATGGTTTGGATAGAAACGATGATCAATAAGCTCAAGAGAGTTGATAACGTTGTGTCTAGAGAAGTGGATCTCTAGTTTGATAGCACTATTGGAGGGTATATTACTGAGTTTTCTATTGACAGATTCGAATTGTATAGTCAAGCAGAGAGGTAATTCTTTAAGGGGCCTAGATGAAAGTTTCAACACTTTTTGAAGATGAGGATTAATATGCTATTGCATGAGAAGAATATCTTGAAGACATAGTGAAGCTAATGTTCAATAATTTGGACAACAACAGTGATGCAGAGGTTGGACTCATGTACAATGGGAGACCGTTCAAAGAGGTTCTTGTTGTGAACCTATTTAAGAAAAACTACAGAGACGAGGGATTCTACAGTGGAGAAGAAGAAGATCTAATAGACGAAGAGTACTCAGATCCTGCAAGAACAGAGGACATATTGACCAAAGAAGTTCACCCAGGAGAGCCAAAAACTTCATGATCTATGCCTACTATCAAAGTAAGTACTATTACTCCTCCTGTTTCTTTAGAAGAATTAAGTAACCAGAGTAATCAGAGTAGTCAGAGCCATCAGAGTACTGTTACAAGCAGTTTGGCATATACTCAATCGAGAAACCAAGGAAGATCTATGGTAGTTGAAATGAGGCTACCCATCTTCAGAGGAGATGGATATGAAGATCTTGGCCAACACTGGTTCTTATGTGAAGTTGTATGGAGCATCAATAAAGTCACTGAGGAAGCTGTTAAGAGAACTCAATTTAGTACTACCTTGAGGGATCATACTCTGAACTGGTATATGAAGTTTGCTTCAGGACCTGGACAACCTAAACCACTGAATGACATTAAGACTGCATTGATTGCGGAATTCAAGAAACCTAAGTTAAAGTCACAATGTATTACAGAGTTGAAGAAAATCAATAAGAAGGTCACTGAACCTGTTTGGGAGTTTGATCAGAGGTTTAAGACTCTGACAAGTCGTTTGAGTTTTCAGATCCCAGATGAACTGAATAAAGAATGGTTCATCGTTGCTCTCCTACCACACATTAGATTTCCTCTGATGCAACACAAGATCTCTTCATAGGCTAAGGCATTGGAGATCACCATGAAGCTAGAAGCAACCACAATAGGAGAATCCAGCCCAGGTATGAGTCAGATTTTGAATCAGCTAACTATTTTATCCTTACAGGTTGAAGATATGAAGAAATATAAAGGAAAAGAGAAAAAAATATATATTTGGTGCATCAGATGTAAATTAGAGGGTCGTGACAAGGAGAATTGTCCCCTATTTCATGAATACTTGGCCTTTGGGGAACTTATTCCTTTGAAGCAGGCTATTGTACCCTGGTGCGAGGTATGTAGAACTAGACATCACCCTGGTGAATGTTATTATAAGCAAAAAAATGTCCAGACACCTACCAATATTTACAACGTATTCTATAAGTCTTTCGGACACGATGAGAAGGATTGTAGGTCTTATGATCTCTTGCATGAAAAATCAAGGGATACATATAGGATTCAAGGAGAAACACAACAAGAAGGAAACAATGTGTAGTTAAACTCCCTAGGAAGAGGAAACTTCAATCCTCATGGTGGATTCATAGGAAGAGGATGAGGAGGAGGTATGGGTCGAGGTAGAGGTAAGATTATTTGTTATAACTACACACATCCAAGACATTTGGAAAGGCATTTTTAGAACCCTTGTACCACTTGAAACTATTGTAACTCCTTTGATCATGTCACTAAATATTGTCTAGTTTTGTTAGCCAAACTCCAGGAGAGATGAGAAGGAAACTAGCAAGTTTAACTAATATCAGTAGAACCTCGAGGTGAAGACCCCAAAGTCATTGTTATTACTAGAGGAGGTGTTTTTACAGGATAAGACATAGTGACCCTAGGAAATACTATAGAGGGATCAAGGATCAAAAGAGTTGCAGATAAGGCACAATTGTTTGACCCAAGGAGAGAGAGACATAGTTTTGAGGAAGCAAGGAAAGAATTTTTAGAAGGACAAGCTTCTTCATATAAGGTACAACCATAATTAAGGGAATATCAAATGCCACCAACATTTGATCAGTCTGCTATATCTAGAGAAGGAAAAGAGGTAAGTAAGCTAATGGAATTTTTATATACATGTATTAATTGATTAAAAATGAAAAGGTTGTACAAGAATTACAACACCTAGTAAGACAGTATGAAATTAGAAAAATATATCCTCTACTGAGTAGAGTTGTGAACCAAGTATCAAGGAAAAGAAGAACAAACAAGGAATTACACCTTATTGCTCAGATTCGAGACTACAATGTGGACTATGTGGTCCTCGACTTAGGATCAGAAGTCAATATTATGACGAAGCAGACTTGGTCATTGATGGGAAAACCTAGACTGATTTACTCTCCTATCGGGCTCAAGATGGATAATCAACAGGTTGTGAGCCCCTTTGGAATACTATAGAATGCCCCTATAGACGTCGATGGGGTAAGGGCATTTGCAGACTTCGAAGTAATTGATATTGTTGATGATAGTTGTCCTTATCCGGTGTTGTTAGGAATTGATTGGGATTTCAACAATTCGACTGTTGTTGACCTTAAGAAGAGAAGAATTCCATTTGAGGGTAATGGACTTCAATTCATTGCACCTATAGACCCATATGAAGGTCACAGATACACAAAACCTATCAGGGAAGAATATTGTGCGTACGAGCTAGAGAATATCTACAAACTGACAGTAAGATATCAAGATTATATTAACCCTACAACAGATGGAAATATCAACTGGTGAAGTGAAAGTGCATGTTCATTAGATTTAGAGGAAGCCTTGGAAAATTGGCAAAACATAATGTATGAATTCTCCACATAGCGATGTGCCAGATTGACTAGAGCAATTCATTGGATTGGCACCGAAGTAAGTAACCTTCCAACATTTGATGGTTTGAATCATCTAGAGACATTTCTAGCTGAATTTGAGAAAATTGTACCCGTACAATAGAGGATGTTGGCACTGGATGAATCTTGAAAGCCACACCAACTAGATGGTGGGGAGCACACAAGAAGAACACCGTGGAGTGGACACAATGTAGCACCTTGTTGACAGTGTTCTTTTCAGATCAAGAAGAAGGATGTGAAGTTTGATACACAGGCCAAAGTTGTCCTAAGGACCAAATGTGAAGTTGTGAGGAGGCCTGGAGCAACATTCCTAAAGAACAGTGGGTGCATAAGTTCATTAATACCTTGGATACTACGCCTATCAAATGGTATCTTCAAGCAAAATTGCACCTCATCACTACAGATTGGTATGGTATGACTCAAAACTTTATAGCTACCTTCTTACTTGAAATTCAGTACCCTACAGTAGATAAGGCTTTACAAATTGTAAGACAAAAGGTCTTTGAGGAGGCACATAATCTCCCTTTTGAGCAAGAAGAAGATGAATGGACTGTGCATCTTCATCAGTTACAATATTTGTACAAAATTAATGTTGATGAGGATGATGACCCTAGAGATGTAAACATTGCAGAAATTGAACGTCACGGAGAGATAGAAGGACCAGGGATTGAACTACATTTTATTGGACAACCCATTAAAATTAAGAAGGTTAATATTGGAAAAGAGAAAACACCTAAGCTAGAAAATGTTGGAGATTATTGGGATGGTGCTACTATTAGAAAGATCACAGAGCTATTACATGAATATCAGGACTTGTTTCCAACCAAGTTCACAAATATGAAGGGAATTAAAGGGCCCATGGGATAAATGAAGATCCCTCTGAGACTAGATGAAAGAACCATCAAGCAGAGACCTTACATATTGAATCCCAAATATATGGAAAAAGTTAAGATTGAATTGGATAGAATGTTGGAAGCAAGAATCATAGAACCAGTTGAGGAATTTGAATGGATTATCCCTATGGTGTTCCAATATAAGAAGTCAAGAGAAATTAGAATTTGTGTAGATCTCGGGATTCTGAATGATGCATGTCTACATGATCCATTCCCTATACCTTTTACTGATGAGGTTCTAGATAATGTAGGAGGACATGAGGTCTACTCATTCACAGATAGATTCTCAGGTTATCACCAGATCAGAATTGCTAAGGAAGATCAACATAAGACCACATTTGCAATAGAATGGGGGTCATTCCAGTATAGTGCGATGCCCTTTGTATTGAAGAATGCACCAGCCATCTTTTCCAGGGTGGTGGTCGAAGCATTTAAGAACTTTTTACACAAGTTCTTGGAAGAATAGTTTGATGATTCGACTATCTTTAGGCTACTGAAGGACCACATTGAATGTCTGAGATTGATGTTAGATAAGTGCAGGCAATGTCAGATTGCTCTGAATTTGAAAACATGTGTTTTATTTTCACCCTTTGGAGTGATGCTAGGGAATATTGTGTGTAAGCAGGGATTGTTGGTATATCCTTCCAAGATTGCCATCATTGTCGATATACCTCCACCTACTTCATTCAGATAACCGCACACTGCATTGGGGCACACTAGATACTATAGGAAATTTATTAAGGGATGTGCACAGATAACAACACCTATGGAGAAACTATTAAAGAAATACAGTAAGTTCCAATGGACAGAATAATGCCAGTAGAGCTTCGACACACTAAAGTAGAGAATGGTCACTACGCCAATCTTGGTTTTTCTAGATTGGAGTAAGGAATTCAATGTTCATGTTGATGCTTCATAAATTGCATTAGGATCATTTTTAGTACAGCCAGGTGCAGGAGACATTGACCACCCCATAGCTTTTGCAAGCATGAAGCTTTCTACAACTGAAAGGAATTATACTACCACTGAAAGAGAAGGTCCGGATATGGTATATGCGTTGTAGAAGTTTAGACACTACTTATTGGGAGGACATTTTAAGATGTTTATTGATCACTCTGCCTTGAAGTACTTAGTCAACAAGCCATTGTTGGGGGGAAGAATATGTACATGGCTACTACTATTCCAGGAGTATGACCTTGAAATTTTGGTCAAGCCAGGAAGAATGAATAAAGGACCTAATCACTTGTCTAGGTTAGAACCTGGGGAGGAACCTACTAGTTTGGAGGATACACTACCAGACACATAGTTGTTGGCCATAAGAAAATTTGATGATCACTTCAACGAGATAGTTCAGTTTCTGTCCACAGGAATGGAACCTTGCGATTACATAGTCATTCAGAAGAAACAATTGGTAGTTCGTGCTACAGATTTTCAACTCATAGCTGGGCAGTTGTATAATATGGGACTAGATGGAATCTTGAGGAGATGCATTATGGAGGAAGAAATACCATTGATTCTGGTAGAAGAACATTTGTGCTTAGCTAGGATGGACCACTTATGTTCTGAGGGAACTCTTTGTATATTTTGTAGGGAATAAGCCTCGTGATGTATACCGGACATATATTTTTTAGGTATTCGCACCCACCAATGTACTCTGACATTTTTATATATGTATATGTATGTACATATTTATTCCTTATGGATCACATTTTTACAAATGTATGTACATGTATATGTGTGTGCTTCTTTTTATGTGTGTGAAATATGCCAATCTAATACTTGATTAGATAGAGTATCTATCATTTGATTTAATCTCCTAGCAACATGGATATACGTAATGTAATCAAAGACACGTTATAAGAGATGCACCCTAAGAAATCATCGGTGTAAAGTAGGATCATAAACGTGGTAAACCCATTTAACTGGGACACAACCAGCTGAGCATCTAAGTATACCTGGGGGTGAGAGATACCATGCAACAAAGCGTCATGAATAAAATCTATCAATGCATTGTAGTCAATGATATTGTTTGTGGATTCACCTAAACAGATACCTCCAGAAGATATCAATTGGCCTTGAGGCATGAAAATCACCCAAGCTGTGGAAGCAAGCCTCTGAGTGTGTCGGCTATCACTTTCCACGAACGCAATGAACACTTTTGATTCACTTGACATCTTCCACAGTGAAAAATATGACATAAATAATGACATGTCCATAAAACAAAAAAGACAAAAACCTAACTATATAAGAACTATACATATGTACAAGAAGTCACCCAAGGTAACCCACCTACGAGTAATACTTATTGAGGTAGAGCCCATTTCTAGGCTCCACCAAATCATTTCCCTCAAAGTCAACTAGATGATAAGCACCCTTCTTTAGCACCTCCTTCACGATTAAAGGTCTAAACCACATAGGTTTGAACTTGACTGCCCCCAGGGGATCTTTATCTTGGTCGTAGACCAAGACAAGGTCACATTTGGAGAAAATATGAGTACGAACAGACTGATTGTACTGACATTTGACTCATTGCTTCTGATCCTTGTTGGACAAGGCTTCATGACGACATTTCTCATTGAGTTTCTCGAAATATAATAAGCGTTCTTCAAGCGATGAAGTGTCTGGAAATAACTGTATTGTCAACTTTAGATATGGAATCTTGCACTCTATAGGCAAGTCTGCTTCCAGCCCGTAAACAAGTTGAAAAGGTGAGAAACTGGTGGAAGTATTTACAAACATTTGGTAGGCCCATAATGTCGAGTACAACATCAAATGCCAATTTGACTTGGACGAATTGATCGTTCAATGTAGAATAGTCTTGAGGGACTTATAGACAGCTTCGACCTAACCATTTGCTTGTGGGTAGTAGGGTGATGAATGATCTTGGCTCAACCCAAGATTTGATGTTAACTCAGACATAATTTTATTCTGAAAGTGACTTCCATGGTCAGTGACAATCTCCTTTGAGATGATAAACCTTGTTATTATCTGGTTAAAAAGAAAGAGATTTTTTGTCTCTCCATCATAATTAAATGTCGGCATAGCTTCGACCCACTTTGTGAAGTAGTCTACTACTACAATGATATAACAATGTCCCCTAGCTTAAGTGAGGTGGCATGTAGTAAAATCAATCCCCCACTTAGTGAAGGTACCAACTGTAATTATGGGAAACATTGGAGCAGGATGTGCCCTCATCTTCCGAGAGAAGATCTAACATGGGTGGCACTTCTTGATTGATTCAACACAATCCTTGATTAACATCAACCAAAATTAACCAGCTCGTAGAATCTTTTGGGTTGTTTCCAACCCAGAAAAATGACCACCACATACTCTAGTGTGGCAATCGTTAAGAATGAGTTTGGCTTCTTTGTGAATGAGGCACCGACGAAGAATGCAATCTACACCTTGACGATACAAATTGTCATCAAGGATAAGATAATTTCGTGCCTGATGGCATATACGTCGATGTTCATTGTGAGAAGTAGAGGTGGAGAACTTCAAAGTCTGGAGATAGACTAGTATATCTCCATACCAGGGGTCTGAAGACGAAATCAGAAAAATATCTCCTTTAATCGGTGATTCTTCAGGCATAACATCACTTGATTCGACCGGAAGTTTCGAGATAAGTTTCGCAAAGACCAGTGAATTTTTGGATTTTGTGGAAACAAAATCCAAGTCAAATTCCTGGAGGATAACAATCCATATACTGATCTCTCCGCCAATGACGCGTCATGTCAACATGTATTGCAATAGATTCACAATGATAATGATGGTGGTCTTATGAAGTAGAATATAATGATGAAATCATTGGACAACATGCACTTCTTCCAACGCCAGTTTCTCAACATGGGAGTAGTTGATTTCTGGTCCAACCAGGCCTTGACTCAAGTAATAAATCACACGCTCTTCAAGCAGATCATCTTCTTGAACCAAGACGATACCGATGGTCGACTCTACAATGACTAAGTACAATAAGAAATATTTATTATAATTGGGAGTCTGGAGCAGAGGGGAAGACGTGAGGGTGCATTTCAATGCTTCAAAAGAGCATTGAGCGACTTTGTCCCAACAAAAAGTGAATCCCTTCTTCTATAAATGCATTAACCCTTTAGTGATCTCGGCATAGTTTGTGATAAAACACCGAAGAAAGTTATCTTTACCCTGTAAGATTTGAAGCTGAGGGACTTTGCATGAGGGAGGCAACTGAACTATTGCCTCAACCTTGAGAGGATCAACCATGATCCCCATTGTTGAAACTATGAAACCTAGAAGACGACACGACGTCTCGCATAAACTGCATTTGTTTGGATTCAAGTGAATCTGATAGTAGCAACATTGCTCAAAGATTAGTCGGAGGTGCATGGGATGATCAACTCTCTTACAATATCATGATGCTAAATCATCGAGATCAGCCTCGACTATATGTCTAAGGTCATGTAAAGAAAAAGATATGGCCCGCTTAAAAGTGGCTCCAACATTCTTTAGGCCAAAAGGAATCTTACGATAAGAAAATGTTCCCCACAGACAGATAAAAGAGGTTCTATGCTGGTCTTCAGGTTTGATCTGTATCTGGTTGTATTCTGAAAAACCATCCATGAAAGAAAAGACCTCATAGCCTGCGCATTCATCGATAATATGATCAATGAATGGGATGGGGAAATTCTCCTTTGGACATGCCCTGTTCAAATCATGGAAGTCCATACACACGTGAATCGTTCCCTGCTTTTTGTTGACTGGAACAAGATTTGACACCCATTGAGTCAATTGAAAGAGGTAGATGAAATCATCTTTGAGTAGTTTCTCTACTTCAACATTAATAGTTTCTTCTTTTAAAGGATTTACTAGATGAAGCTTCCATCGGACCATATTGGCATTAGGATAAGTCGTTATCTCATGTTCGACGATTCTTGGATCAATCCCTGGCATTTCCTCATAAGACTAGGAAAAAACGTCATGAAATTCCTTAAATAAATATGTATAGATCCGAATCTCCTCGAGGGAGAAATCTGCTCTAACGAAGAAATTCTCCATGACACCAGGGGTTTTGGAGATGTCAATAGGTATTGTTTCGATGATAGTTTCCATATTACCCTCAGCACAAACTACGTGCATAGCCATAGGATTAATAGGAAAAGACCTATCTCCAGTCATAGTCAATGTGAATTCACCTGCCTCTATTCTTCTTAACTCTGGGAGGAAATAAGATATGTGATGAAGATCATCCCAAAGTCTATCTGGACTAGTCAATGCCTCTATAATTGCCTCATCAGAGGGCAATACAAAGTCTAAATAATCAATAGTGGTGAGGGAACCTTGAGCCCATATAGGCTCGATAACTGGATTTAACTCCTGTGCAGGAGTCGGATCGGGGTTGGATGAAGCTTGCTGGACAATATTGTATGCAACTTATGCCACAGAAAAGGGCATGGCCATGCCAGGATGCCCTATCCCTTCCATCGAAATATTTCAGCCTTAAGCTGGTCGAGGACAACCGATATCATATTGACATTGTGAGAAGGAGGCGGGTAATCGAAAGTACCCATCAAAGGTGGGAAAAAACCAACCCCGACATTGACAACGCCAAGATGAGGGTTATCAATCATTGGGACCATGGATGCCCTCAATGAAGGGTTTAGGCCTGGATAAGGACAACTGATCAATGGTTACGATTCAACCCTTGTGTGGAAACAACAAGACCCAAAAAACTGTGGCAATCACTGCATGCATTGCATATGTCCAACTCCTTCCTAACAATAGGTTGTATTCGAGAGGTGCAACGACCACTTCAAATTCAACGTGCATAGTCTTTCCTCCTAACTAAATGGGGAAAGAAGGGATGATTCCATGTTTTATGAAAGAATGACCATAGAAATAAGTAAGAAGAGTAGGTGACAGAGACAAAACAGGTCGGCCAATGGCCTTCCAACATGCCAACAACATCACACAAGTCGAGGCACCCTAATCAACCATCGTGCAAAAAATATTCCGAGTAAAATATTTCGTGGAGTGAGCCACTACTATCTGAAACACAACGTGGTAAGGGTGATGAGGTTTCAAGTCAGTCATATCAAGCATGATCGTTTCCATATTACAAGTTTCGGTAGAGGAAAATGAAGTTAACAGAGCCTTTCTCTGCGAAGGGTAGCTCTAGAGGACCTCCAAAGCAGACATCACGCAAGGGTTATCCACCACATAGTAATTTTAGGTGGCCCTCGCATTTGGATTATGTGAAGATTTCTTGAACGCCTCTTTCAAGATATGTTTCATTATTTCTCCCATCGTCTTCTCAATTTGGAGAGGAACAGAGGGGTTTATGGCTTCCTTAACCTTTTCAGCAAATTCCGACATTCTGTAGTTGTGTACCCTAGTTTCTGTGTAAGCTTCACCTTTCATCGTATAAACGTTCATGGTCAAGGGATTACTAGAAGATGCAGGGGGTCCCTGACTGCCCCCATCCACGCTCGAAGAGGCTTGAGTCATATTTTTCCCATGTGGAAATGGGTTCGTTAACACAATAGGCTGTTGCTACGCCAATAAATTTTGCACCTTAGCAAGACGAGGACATAGGTGAGTTGGATGGTCTTCCATGCAAAGGTTACATGGATACTTCAACTTTCTCTTCTCTATGTTTCCCCGCCAACATTGTTGCTAGGTTTCTTATCCCCCTTACCCTTATTGTTTCGTTGTTTCTTCTTCCCTTCAGGATTCTGATTGGCCTTTGGGTTCATCGACTGCACACTCTGTACATCCAACGTTTGAGTAGGGGGAGCAACCGAACTTTGGCTGGCCACTGTCTTATGTATCGAAAATTGTTGTAATTGATTTGACAAATGATCAGTGGGATTTGCTTGTGTTGAACCAACTATACCATCGGCATGTGATCCATACTTGTGTTTGGCCTTATCTAGGATGCACTGTGGTGCATCTGGAAAAACCTCATAGAGTAAACCAAACTGAGAGTATATCAATTCAAGCTATTGAGATCTCATTATCACCTCTTCCTCAAAAAACACTCCTGACATTGCAACGTCCTTGGATAACTGAGGCACCAAAGACTTAAGGAACCACTTTAGCAGGAAATCTGGTGGGACTGGTACTTTTATCAAACTCTGGCGATGTCTCCATTCTCGGATGTGATCCGAGATATGATCAACCTTTGTTTGCTCAAAGTTGGCCAACAATTCATTGTCGACATTGTATCTCACAAGTAGTTGGGAATGGTTTAGGAAAAACATTGTCAAATCTCTAAAGCAATAGTATCTTGAGTGGTCGAGCTCGATGTATCATTTCGCGGCATCCCAGATAAGAGTGGGTTGAAACAGGCACAACTGTATGGAGTCATCTTGCAACGATTTTGACAAGCACCATAGCTGAAAAGTGGTCACGTGATCACCTGGATCTTCATTAGGCTTACCTTTGAACTTTGGAATGTCTGAGGGAAACTTCGTCAACATGGGAGGCCAACACAGATCATGACAAATTGGGTCGTTTAACAACCTTGACAAGTTTGGAAAATGTAACGTCGCCAGAAACGGTAGTTTGGGTTGCTGACTATGTATAGGAAGAAAGGAGCCTGGAGTTTGACTGGCACCAGGTTTCTAGTAAAATTTAGGTTGTTGACCAGGGATATGGTAAATACCATGGCCTTGGCCAGCATACAGATACTATGTTTTTTGTGACATCATCGGTTGACTCCTGTAATTAAACATTGAGGGTTGGGCAGGGATCGCTCCCTATGTCATGTTCCAAAGATTCTGGAAAGGGTTGCCCCCTGCTGATCCGACAAGCATTTAGCCTTGACCGGGGTTCCATTGACCATGGAAGTGGTTTCCCTCGGTCAACATCCTTGACAAGGGAACTGATCCCTGCCACATATTCCAGAGTCCTTATGTGGAGACGACTCCTATGTTTGCCCCATGTGTAGGAATAGTACTCTGTGTTCGTGCTCTTTTCGTCAATGGGTGAGCAAAAAAGGAGCACTTACATGCCTAGTTGGGCTCTTCTAGTCATGACAGCTGTAATGCAAAAGGTTAGAAAGAAAACAATAAAGGTATCAACAAGAATTAAACAG
>JASDQU010373695.1:101405-119762 GCA_032191745.1 Picea mariana | reverse complement strand
AGTTTGCAAAAATTTCAACGTTGGACCCTTTTCATAGGTCACTGTTGCCCGTGTCTAGTCCTAGTACAATTTCCTTGTAAATTTTAAATAAAATATTTGGAGAATGATAATTTTGAAGGTGTTAGCCCTCTTCCTACACACCACGGCCAAATCACCTCTCATTGACAGTCTGTGTATTGATCCCTTTTGGTTTTGGGTTGTTTGTATTTTCAATTTCACGCACCTTTCAATTTGGTCAAAGTTCAATTAATGTATATTGTTATTGTAGGGTTATAAAGCCTCATCCCAATGCCCATATGCCTCCAACCTTGTGATCTAATGATCATTTGGTGACAAGTGTCATGAAGACTGATGAATAAGACTAGGGGTAACTTTCAATTCAAGGCTAGGAATGACCAAGCCCACATCAAGTGAAGGAAGAAAATTAAGAAGGTACATGTGTTGTCCTATTCCATGTCAACAACAATGCATCCATTCACTGGGATGACATACCTACATCGTTGGTATGATTAGGTGCAGTCGCACAGAGCTCCTCTTGGTTTCAAGAATAGTTCATTCTCTACTAAACAGGGGCAACCACGTGAAGGTGGAATCTCTAATTATGCCCCACCCCCCTCACATCACTCTCAATTTCCCCATAGTACCTAACCTGAAATTATAAAGAACATGTATAATATACTATAGTATACAAAATAAAAACATATAAAGATCATATAAAAGATATAAACACATACCTCTTCTTTTCAACAATTAAATATCAGTCATCTTCTTCTTCATCCAGCTCAACATTTGTATCAGGATCTGGTTCAGAATCGATATTGGTGAAAGGCTCATTCATATCAACATCATCAACGCCATTTTCGCTAATATAGTTATCGATATCATCAATGAGATCGTCATCTCCTACATTTGGATGATCAACTTCTTCATCTGACACATTGACTACATGACCCACCTGCTCCTGATATGCATAATCATGATCTTCTTCCTCGTTATTATATTCATCCTCGACTACATGATTATACTTTACTGGTCTTCCTCTTGGATCATATCTAACAACGTATGACCAACCTTCTTTACCAGGTACCTCTGAGTAAAATACTTGCTCACATTGACTTGGAAGAACATAAGGATATGTACCCATTCAAATGCACTTGTATTAACCATGGTAAATCCATTATCATGATCAATAATAGTTCTTTCAAGATCACGTTCATGCATCCGTAGCCTGTACCATTTAACCTCAAACAAAACTATTTTAAAGGAATTAAAATCACACTCAATTATATCCTCCAAATGCCCATAGTACCTATTCTCAGTTTCTTCCAGATTTCTGTCACTTCTAGAGGAAATGTTGGTGACCTTAAACACTGCAGTTATCCCACAATCCGATATTTTCATCTTATCATCCAACATTTTGATACGAAATTTATGACCATTACACCACATAGCCTTGTGATGTTTCAACTACAACATGGAAAACAAGTAAAAAATACATTGGCAATTAATAAACCTCATAGAGGACTTGGTAAATATATATTTCAAAAATTAAACAAACCAAATACATTGAAAAATTTGGAAATAACTAGGAAAATGTGGGTAAACAATTTACTTGCCTGTTTATCTTTTAAACCAAAGGCTAAATCAACTTCCCTTGATGTAAGATCAGGAAATTTATCTCAATGATGATGCATTTTTTTAATCATCTTACTCACCCCTTCCCATGATAACTTATCGAAGTATTCTTCAGTATATTCTATCCAATGCTCCATCCAATCAAGGTTGTTTGCAATGTATAAATGTAAAGCATCCCACTCTCGAGAAACTATATGATAAAATAACAATTTAATATCATTAATGAGGTATTGTTAATAAAGGAATAATTTAATATAGTTCAATATGCAGGAACAAAAAATGTAAAAAATCAGTATGATAAAATAAAATTGGAAAAATAAATGTGTAATATATTAAATCCATGTCAACATCTAATAATTACCTTTCACAGTCCTCATTTTACCTTTCCTCAATAGGACCTCCCCTTCAAATTTGTTGATGGAGTCGATATGCCAAATGCGAGGCACATTCATATTTTCTTCTAATTTAGGTAGATATTGATTAATATACACCATGCATTGATATACCATATATCCATCAACCATAGAACACTTCGGACGTGCTCTTTGTCTAACAAAATCCTTCAGTGAGTTCAACTTCCTCTCCATCATCCACATCGACCTTGTGTGTACTGGTCCACATAATTCAATCTCCTCAACTTGGTGTATGAGGTAGTGTTCTTGTGCATTGAAAAATGTTGGAGGTAGATACTGCGGCATTTGACACATTAGTCGGGGAATTTATCTCTTCCAATACCTTATATCTTCTTTATGGATTTCTTTTGATGATAGCCACCTACAAATGTCTATGCACTAAAATAATATCAAGGAATACATAAATTTGCAGATAAAACATAATATGTCAATAAGTTCCGCTACAAATCACATAAGAAGTACATTTTCCTTGTAAAACAATACTTACCTAATGTATTTTCCAAGTACATAAATAATTTGTTTTATGTTGTTGTCAAAGTCGTCTAGGAGAGATAAAGGTAGAACATACTATAACAAGAAACAAATAATTATTATTTGTTTCCAAAAAATGCATACCAATAAGGAAATTATTATAACCTACTAATTACCTTAGTGAATGTATGCCAATCATGTGTTTTAACCCCACCAAAATCACCTTTTTTCGTTAGAATATTTTGTATGTTCAACGAAAACCGCGTCGGAAACCTAATTTTCCGAATGACCTCTTTTACAATATTGCTCCATTGCTCTGTCAATAACCAAGGAATACTAGTATTTTGTTCACGACCATCGCCATTAGAATTAATAATAACACTTTTCAATGTGTGATTAGCTTCCTAGATGTCACAACAAATCATTCCAATTCTCTCTTTGTCAGTCCTTCCATCTAATATTCGCCATAAAAATTCTGTTATGTTCTTCCCGATATGCATTGTATCAAACAGATGAACTATTTTTAGGTGCTCGTAGTATGGAAATATACTGAATTGCATCGAGTAACTTTTCATTCCTCGTGGAAGCCCATTCGTGCCTTAATGACATTCATGAAACATCAACAAATTGAAATTAACACTAATTAATCAAACAAAATGAAATTAATACTAATGAAATTAACCAAAGATTTATATAATATGTCATACATAAATAATTTGCATACCTTGACGATTTCTAATATATTCTAGCTTCCATAGGCGAGGTGTCATTCTTCGTGGTTTTTTTCCATTTTCTTTTTTACCATTGAATTTTTCTTTGTTTGTAGTTCGATAACTATGGTTCTTAGGAAGAAAGTGCCTATACTCATCAAACACTTCCTTTCCTAAATTCCTTGAATGACGATATTTTATCCTCGGGCCACAAACTGGGCATGAAAATTTACCCTTTGTTTGAAGACCTACAAGATATATGAATTAATGTAGCGTCAAATTAGAATTATAGTTTAAAATAATGCATGATATTTTCAATAAATATATGTAATATTAAATCACAAAATAAAGTAACAATATACCACAAAAATGTGTTAACCCGAGAGCATCATGAAATGATAGTATTCTATGGAATTGAAATCATTTGTTCCCTATTGGTATAGAGATGTCATACATAGTGACGCCAGCCCATAACTTCAACAAATCATCGATAAGAGGATCAATATATACGTTCATATCTTTAACTTGGTACCTACCTAATTGGTTCAACATACTGCATGATTAATTATACTTATCTAGATGTCGTTATATATAAAAGAAATAATTACCATGCACGAAATAAAGAAATGAAATTTTATGTCATACTTTAAAGAAAATAAAAGATAATTAAATACCTGGAACAATCATTGCCAACATTGTGTGCTCTCTCTTGATCGACATCCAAGGAGGAAGGTTAGTGTTTATAACAAAAACAGGCCACACTGAGTACATAGAACGAAGCTCTCCAAATGGATTGACACCATCAGCTGCCAACGAAAGTCTAACATTACGAGGTTCTTCTTTAAAAATTTGCCACTTTTCTTCGATGTACTTCAATGTAGAACCATCTGCAGGCATTCGAAGAACATCATCTCGACTTCTTTTCTTTGCATGGAAATCCATAAACTGTGCTATATTTTGGCACTTGAACAACCGTTGGAAACATGGAATTATCGGAATATAACGAAGAACATTGTGAGGCACCTTCCTTGACACTTTATCGGTTCGATATCTACTTATTTGACATTGTGGGCATTCATTTTATAATGCATATTTTCCATAGTATATGATATGATCATTAGGACATGCATCAATAGACGGATAGTCCATTCCAATTTCTTTCATAATCACGAATATTTCTCGATATGTGAGTGGCAAAATATTTGACGTCGGTAATAAAAATTCACCGAACAATCTACAAAATTCAAAAAAATAAGTTAATGTAAACAATATTAATCATCAATATTGCATCCATACTAATTTACAAATTAGAAAATAATAGCAATATAGGAAAAAATTGAACGTTTTAAGTATTTGTGAACATGCAGGCATAAATAATTAACAAATTAAATGCCTTAGTATCTGTGTGAGGCATGTATTTGATAAACCATTCAAAACCTTCAAGTTCACCAACAACAATATAGCAGACAAAAGATTTGTTGTTGAGCCTTCATAAAGAGGTTGACGTGACTTCTTGAGTAGAGGATCAACATCATGACTAGCATCCTGGTTGTCCTCATCCATTGGAGCAAATGTGTCTTGGATCAATCTATGTATCTCATCTTCTTGATTTGAATCACTAATGTTATCTACATCCATATCATCATTAATAACTCGATCAACAGCTTCAATATTCTAATCTCAAAGTTCATCACCCTGTAAAGGAGTATTTCTGCTAGTACTTGGCAAATAACTCTCTGGAGGTCGACATTTTGGGGGCATCATCTATATATTTAAAAACAACATAGAAAATTTAGTGTGTATAGAAAATATAAAAATCCTGATAAGAAATATTACTAAAATTCATGAAATGATGATTATTACAGAAAATACATTAAATATTGAATCCTCTTACCAAGGGAGGATATTCATAACCCCCTTCGATGTGCCCCTTCTCCCTACAATGTCTTTCAGCTATTGTTATTAAAAGTCTTTTTGTTTGCAATCCCCTACAATCATCGCAAGGGAAATAAAATTTTCCATCGCCCCTCACCTCTAATGCCACTCTTAATCAAGCAAGCTTCCTATCATTTTCGTTCATAGTGACAAATCCTTGTCCTGACAAGTAATTGTCTTACCTACACCGTACCAAATAGTAAGTTGTCAAATTTTTATATTTTAGCTACTCCTTCATGGTATTTTAGCTACTCCTTTCGATTATGATATGTTTATTTACAGTGACCTACAATCCTCAGAATTATTTCTTCTAAGACATTTTGACATGTTTTATTTATTTATTATCGATTAACTATTAAGATCGATATGCTTCAATTTGTACTTTAGAGTAGTGTGTACTGAATCACCATGGAAAATAATTACACACCATTTAACGAAAGTGGTCAAAATTTATCAAAATTGAATCACTCGACACCATACACTAGCCTCTAAGTTATTTTGTAGACAAAATGTCAATCTTTGAAATTCACCACTAAAAAAAGAATGCCAACCACTTGTCATCCACAATTGGGTTGGGTTGGTTTAAATTATGAGGTGTTGATTTGCAACTACATACAATGGTCACAATTTTATGCTACTTACAGTGGTCATGGTTTTATTTTCTAAGACACTTTGGAATGTTCTCATTTTTCATTGTCTGACTAGTAGATTTCATCATGTTATCGTAGATTTCGTCATGATTTTTTTTTTTTTAGCTACTCCTTATTAATAGTGTATAAACAAGTTACATCAACTACAAACTAGAGTTAATCACTACATCTAGAATTGCGTGTGATTATAAAAAATTGAGAGAAACAACATCATATATAAGAATACAATGTTATATGACTAACCTAACCTAATACTAGACTAAAAATATGACATTAATATATATAGGCACAATGTCATAGAAACACAAATGTTAGAGAGCTAACAAGGTCTCTAAGGGATACAATTAGACTTAAGAGGATTTTTTTTTCCATGACTTTCTATTTCAAACATTAGTCCAACCGGTAAAGTTGTTATGAATTGGTGGTTTTGTAATAAGGATTAAATTTACATAAGGAATTGTAGGCTCAAATTAATCTAGATTGATAATGACATCTGTTTTTAATGTTTGAATTGACTTATTGATGGAGTGATATTCCCTCTTCTTAAAATACTTCTTCGGAAAATATTTTTCTTGACATTTCACATGAATTTCCATAGAATATACTAACTAGATCCAAAAACCAATGACATGAAATATGGTACTACACATATAATATATTATCAAGGAAAAAACAAGCTACATTAAATTTCGACATTTGAACAAAAATTTACAAGTTAAATGAGTACATCAACAAAAAAACATACTAACCTTGCAAGCTCAAAATCCAAGCTATGTAGATCGAGAATTGGATTTGTTCAACCAGTGGGTGACAGAAAAAATAAATAGCTCAAACAAAAGCCACAAATAGTGTTGCAACTATAGCAATTGTGTCGCAAAGTCTCTTAAAGTCAGGTATATATAGATCAACTAGTCAACTAGTTGTTAGAAGATGCTTTTTGAGATAGGCAAAATTTTCGTGGCAATAGCGACGAAGTTATGTGTAAATAGCGACGAAATTCCCGCCCAAGTTAAAAAACCTATTCATGGAAATATCGACGAACGTTCGTGGCAATATCGACGAAAATCCCGCCCTATTTAAGAAAAACATGAAAATAATGGAAACGTGGAAAATTTTCATGGAATAATCCACCCATATGTAGTAGTGTCACAAAGTCCCCACAGGTAGTAGATCTGGAGGAAGAAGAACCCAAAGAGAAAATGGACATGGAGATGGTCGAGAGTAGAGCCATAAATGAAGGAGACAATACAGAGAGCATGCCATAGGGTGAAAGCAGCTCAAGGAATTTCAGCGGAAAAAAACATGTCTTTAACAAGACACCTGGGGTAGTCTATCAATCCAAATAAGATCTAGCGAACCAATATGTTGTGAAAGGAAATATGGCCAATAGTCAAATAAGAGAGTTGTTTCCTGAGGTAGAAAATGTTTCCCAACACAAGTCTTCCCTGCTCTCAGTCAGGGATGTAGAAAGAAAGACATTTAACATAGAAGTGGAAGATGATGATAAAGTGTCTGAAGCCAAGATGCACTATGAAAAGATTGATGCTCCGGACAAGGTAAGGTTCCACAAAAATGTCAGTGATATGCTATATTCAAACTACCTAAGTCTAAGTTTGAGGGTTTCAAGGTTAACAACTCACGCACTCAAATTAGATGGACGGTTGAAGCAGGAGAAAGCATCCATCAAATCCTGGCAAACCAAAGTCAAAAGAATGGAATCTGAAGGCCCTCAAGGGGTAAAGGCTTCTTTATATGAGAAAGAGAAGATGATCCAAAGCCTAAAGAAGAAGCTGAAGATGTCCTCCATAGAACATCCACAGACAGCAGAGCTAGCTGCTCTAGAGAAAGAAAAGGACACATTCAGATAAGAAGCACTAAATTACAAAGCTAAAGTGTTGCAGCTAGAAAAAGAGAAAGAGAATTGGTCACAAGGACAGGTAGAGACATCAGATATGGTTGTTATTGTACCTTCTAATACAGAATCTGGGTCAAGCACTGATGGATTGGTTCAGCCTATGTCCCAAGTAAGATTAAATACAGAGGAGATCAAGAGCCTTAAGGAGGTCATAGAAAAGCTGCAACAAGAGATGAAAATAAAAGATGAAAAGATGGCCCAATTCCAAAAAGAGAATCAATATTTGCAAGAGAGGGTGAATAAGTTGAAGACGAGTTTGAAGGGAAAAGAACTGTTGCAAGGGGATAAACATGTAATCTGAGATGCTATTGTTGTTGAAGCTGCTAAGTTTAGAGTTTATCTAAATTTTATAAATGACAAAGACAACATGGCTATCACTGCCCGAAGCAGGTGTACTGTGGTTAATGAGACATTGGCGAAAAATCCCTCGGAATGGGCCCAGAACACTATTAATTTGCTGAATTATGTGCCCACTATTGAACTCCAGACCATTGGGGTCAAATAAAGGACTGCACTGATCATTTGGGCTAGGAGGATCATCGCTCAACATAATTTTCTCAAGTCGGTTCAAACCAAAGCTGTGCAAATGGAACATAGTATACAAGAGTTTAAGGATACATTTGAACAATTGTTTATCAAGGGCCTCCCATCATTTTGGGATGGTAAAGGTAAATTATACGATCAAGAGGAATACAACTCTCTCCTCACTTAGTGTAGAATGGATCATTCAAAATTTGAAGGCATGGAAGAGAACCTGAAGGGACCCAGTTTGGTGGAATATTTGGCCACATACTTTGAGATTTTGAATCAGTTCAAGACGGTGAAGATCGAGTTGCCAACTATTTCTTACGCTACCTGCATTGACTTGGAGATTCTAATAAAAGAGATGATAGATTACGAGATTCCTTTTGACTTACAGTGGAAGGAGATCGTACGGTTAGGTAAGGCAAAATATAGTTTTCTAGGAACCAGTAAGTAACTTCCAGGTGTAACCAAACTGGCAAATGTGACAGGAGATCGGAGTAGGACAGATGGCGCAAAGGAAGTCAAGCAGTGAAAGAGATCCGTCTCTAGTTTAATGAAATGTTTTTTTCTTAATCATTGTAAATTGGTTCATATACCGAGACTGTTAGTTGAAATTATTATAATCAATTTTAGAAGCTGAAACGTTTAAGTTTCAGTCATAGTAATTGAATTGTATAAATACTAGGACACTTGAATGAATTAATGCTGGCAGAAGTGAAAGAGCACCTTTTTGGTTTTCTGAACTCAATTGTAATTTTATGGAGATGAATTGAATATATATGAAGAAGCTTTTGAATTCTCTATGAAAAGATTCTAATGGTGGTGATATGAGTTTTGTCTCCTTTCATTGTATGTATCTCCTATGTTTTTTAATTCCATTTACATTTTATTTTGTTTCAATTGGAGATTTAAAGGCCCAGAATTCATCTTATGATGATCTCAGCTTAAGCAATTTAAACTGTGTATATTTCTTCTTAACTAATTTAGAATTCATTTCAGTAATGCTCTGATGCAGTTATTTGTTTTCTCCTTCTTCCTACACTCTGCTTAAATTCAATTTATAACTCAGATTCATCGCCTCATTTAGCCTTTATCCTCTGGAGATTTCTACCGGCCAGTCATTGTTTTCATTCATTTTCAAAATTTCGACTCCATATCCCTAAGTGTCCCTCCCCTTCCTCGCCAACAACTTTATAAAAAAACCCCAAAACAAACCAAATCTAGCCACTGATTGTCGAAGAAATATCAAGTGACACGAGAGAGCCTTCTCTGAGTTGAGAAGGCTAGTGCCTAGCTCTAAAGTTGGTTGAACAGTTACATCTTTCATTTTTCTATCATCCGGACAAAATTTACAGAGTGCTAACATTTTGGTGCTATTGCCTGGGACGAAATTGAAAAATCTTCCCTGGGAAAAATGACTTAAAGCTTTAGTTTGATCCCTGAGGGTGACAGTGGATCAAATACCTTATTGTGTGAGATTATTTTTACCTTGGTGACTCCATTACTCAGAGACCAGTTGCACCACACCGTGTGAGATAGAAATCATGGCTCCCAAGAGAATTCGCACCAGGAGCAACCCAGACCCAGAAGTTGCAATCTCTGTGTCTAACCCTGAAAATATTGTACATAAAAGAAAAGAAAAGCCAGTAACCCTAGTGTTGCATCCAAACTGATATCTGTCTTTGTCCAAGGATGGAGTGACTAGCATTGAAGACCTTGAGTTTGATGTGAAATTTGAACAATCCCTATTCAGAACTAAATCTGAATCTCATTTAAGAGAGACCATCTTTGACGAAAAGAGATTCCAAGATTTGATTTTAGGTCGCATCTGCTAGACCTATAGTGACCCCTACTCATAACCAACAGCCACTCCAAACCCTCATAGCAGCTATGGAAACCAGATTTGCTCCCCTCATAATTCCTGCTCAACTACATGATTTACCTCAAGACTACAACATACAGATCAAACTGTATGATGTTGAAGGTAAAATATCAGTCCAAAATCATCTAGGCTGGTTTAATGATTTCATTGACTTGGAAGAGGTGGACTTCGAAGATGTGAAAATGAGGTTGTTTACACAAAGTCTTGCAGGAGAAGTAAGGAAGTGGTTCAGAGCCCTTCCACCAGCTAGTATAGCATATTTTGAAGCCTTTGAAACCAGCTTCCTTGCAAAATGGGGAGATAAGAAAAATCCCCTTCAGTTGTTGACCCAATACAACAACATGAAGAGATCACCAGACGAAACAATGCAGAAGTTTTCAACCAGATTCATGAAGGTCTATAATTTGATTCCCACTAAGGTAAGACCCCCACTAAAGTTGCTCAGCTCAGATATGTTGATTCTTTTGAAAGTGATTTTTCTTTATTATTGAGGGAACGAAAATCTTCCACATTAGATGATATGATGATCGATGCCATAGAAGTTGAAGTGAACCTAATGGCTTCAGAAAAGATAAAATATAACTCTAGCAGGGACATGAACACAACTTAGGATAAAGCACAACCTTCAACATCACAAACATCAGAAGAAAGGTTTGAAGCAATGATGAGAAACATGGAAAGAATGATGGAGAGAATGGCCCTGGGAAATAGGCCTAACCCTAGAGAATAGGCTGATGACCCACCCAGAAATCCGAGAAGACCAGTTATTCCACAGATTAGACAAAGAGAGCAAAGAAATCAGGTAAATCAAGGGAATCAGGGGAATCAAGAAGATCAGGCGAATTAAGGAAATCAAGGGGAACGACAAATAAGGCCTCCTTTTCAAAATAATTAATATGTGAATGAGGATTATGATGGATATTTTGAAGACAACATGAACTATTGTGATGATAAAGAAACAAAGGTATTTTTGACTAAATAAGAACACGATCATTTCATGGATGCAAGTGAAATCTTTTTGAGGGATGAGGAGGAAAGGTTGTCAATGGAAAGAGAAGATTACCAGATAGGATTGCAAAATGCCATCATGCAATTCCAAAGACAATATAACCTTCAAAATCAAAAGGTACCTCCAAACCCTCCAAAGGGAAATCCCACCAAAGCAGCTCAGAGTAACATACCTTCTTCGAGTCAGCCCAAAAAAGATTATGCTGCAAAGGATTCAACTGCAAAGGACTCTACTGTGAAGGATTCTACTGCAAACGGTACTTTGGAAAAAGAAAAGAAGAAAGAAGAACCTCAGAATAAATTGTTGGAAGCAAGAAAAGAGATGGTCACCAAAGAGGTAGAAAAAACATCATCCTCCTTTAATTTTGAAAGTGAGATGGCCAAAATTAAGATTTTTGTACCTTTCAATGAATTAATCAAAAACACTGAGTATAGAAAATAGATCATCAAAATGTTGAAGATGGAACAAACTTATGATACCCTGAACATACAATATGATTACCCAACCATCGTATTTGGCCTGCGCGTGGAGGAGAATGGTGATACTGAAGAAGTCCCTCCTTTTTATGTCAGTTTGAAAATCCATGATATGACTTTGCACAATGCTATGTTGGATTCTGGAGCATATCACAACCTGATGCCCAAAGTGGTCATGGAACAAGTGGGTCTCCATGTCACAAGACCTTATAAAGATCTATTCTCTTTCGATTCAAGAAAGGTGAAATGCCTTGGCCTGATCAAATATCTGGTGGTGTCTTTTGCACAAATCCCAGCAAAGAATATGGTTATGGATGCAATAGTCGTTGTTATGCCTCCAAAATTTGGCATGCTATTTTCCAGGTCATGGGCTGCAAAATTAAAAGGAACTCTCCAGATAGACATGTCGTATTCCACTATCCATGTCTTTGCTCAAGACAAAAGACTGTATAGAGAGGTTTTTCTTAAATACATGGTCAACAACAAATCATGGCCTAGCAATCATCCTATCTATTCAGTGGAAACTTAGTTGGGGTCTTCCATCTTCTTCAATGACCCATGTTCCAAAGAAAATGAAACGTAAATCATTATGGCTGACAAAGACAAGTCTGACCAGTAGATGGGGGAGTTTTCAGAGTAGCAGGATGATGCGGAGGATCAGATATGGAAAATTAATTTCGATGGAGATCCCTGTAGAGAAGGAGATGGAGCTTGTGTATGGATGAATCACCCCAAAGGAGACTCAAAATTATGTTCTTACAAACTTGGTTTTGAATGTACAAATAACATGGCCGAATATGAAGCATTAATATTGGGGTTGAAAGTTTTGGAAGAATTCAGTGCCAAAAGAATTGTTGTACATGGAGACTCTGAGATAATTATAAATCAAATCAAAGGCATCTACCAAGAAAAACATCCCATATTGAGGGATTATAGGAATCTGGTACTAGACCTCCTTGAGAAATTTCCATAATGTAATCTTTCAGCAATTCCAAGAGAAAAGAATCAGGTTGTTGAAGCTCTCTACCTTTAAAACCCATTTCGGTGGAAGCTCCTTTCAGACAGTGGGGCCTTGATTTTATAGGGGAAATACATCCACAATAATTAGCTCAACAAATGGATCCAGACAGTGACAGATTATTTCACTAAGTGGATTGAATCAGTTCCCACCAGGAAGGAAACAGATGATGTTATCATCCGAATTTTAGAAGACAATATTATGTCCAAATTCGAATGCCCGATCAAGATTATAACATACAATGCAACGACTTTCAAATCTAAGAAAATGGAAAAATTATGCAGTGACTACAACATCACCCTTGGTCATTCCACGTCATACTACCCTCAAGGAAATGGATTGGCTGAGTCTTCGAATAAAATCTTAGTTAGAATCATCAAAAAACTACTGCAAGAGAATAAAAAGGCCTGGCAAAAAAAGCCCATTCATGCGCTATGGGCTGACAGAATATCCCCAAAGAGATCCATAGCCACGTCCCCTTCCTAGATCGTTTATGGAATGGAATCTATTTTTCCTACTGCATTGGGATTGCCAGTAATGAAGTTGTTATAGGAGCATGAGGTGGAAAYAGATGCCAATCGAAGAAGAGATGATGAGCTGATCAGTGTACAACAAACCAGGGAAAAGGATTTATATAATGTTTAGCTGTGCCAAGACAAGATCAAAGAGGCTTTTGACAAAAACACCAAGGCGAATGATTTAAAACCAGGATAATTGGTACTAAAATGGGATGCCCGAAATGAAGATAAGGGAAAACACGAGAAGTTTGACCATCTCTAGCTGGGATCGTTCAATATTGCAGCATACGATGGAGGTAATGCCTACATAATATAGGAAAATAATGGAGATATCATTGGAGGAGGGCCAGTGAATGGCAGGTTCCTCAAGCATTACATTGTTTAAACAATCTTTACCCACCCCATTCATTTTACATAATCATTTTTACGTTTTCTTTTTGCATAAAGAATTTGGAATAAAAGAAGCATAGTTGAAGCTCGAAGTGAAGGCCCTAAGCTATGATGAGTTGATTTTGAGTTTTTTTTAATAAAGAGGAGAAGATTCAGATTGCATGAATAAATAACAGCCCAATGGATAGGCATTAGGTCTACATTTCTTTGCTACCTCGCAGGGAGGATACCATCCCTAGTTGGAGCCTATGTTATCACCATAACAATTTTGTATGCACTACAAGTTTTAGATTTAGCAAAGGGATAAAGTAGTGTGGAGATGCAGCTTGATTTGGAGTACCGGGTTACATCTGGTGGAGAAGGGCCAATATAGCGGAGGTGCAGAAGTTGATGGGGCCTGGTGGACCATAGATATTGAAGCGACCTAGATCGACGGCCAAAACACATATCGAGTTATGAAGTAGCATGGAAGATAATTGTTCGAGGGCGGGCCGGGGAGAATACCATGGCTTCATTTTGTGGACACGTGGCACCATCAGAGGCATATCAGGGAGAAAAGCGGTCTACCCAAAACCGTTTTGCCTCACCCCCGATATCGAAAATCGCATATAAAAGGAGGGGCCCAATCATTATTTTATGATATTTCAAAGCAATCGAACGTTTAAAAATTGGCTCAAACGCTCCTTTCAAAATTAAAGCTCAACAGTGAACCAGATTCGAGCATTCTCCTCCGATTCACAAGTATTTTTCATCATGGCCACGAACCCTATTGTTTTATCCATAACAGAGAAAGACCTCACCTCTAAATAAGAAGCCCTAATTGAAAGAGACTCTAATGTATTTGACATAGAAATAACAGTCTCACCCATTTCCATGTCCAGAGCCAATTTGGTAGACAATGTTGGAAAACAGAAACCCTTCCTCAAAGCGGCCCAAGCTTCGATTACCCCTTACTCCATAGAATTCGTTTTCCCTTTCCCAAAGTTCATAAGCTGGTGTGAAGAACAGTATTCGCAGGAAGAAAAGGTCATTTTGAATAAGTTGGGGTCAGAGGTCTTATGCGAAATAGATATCCCGTCAATTCAACACACCCTCAGTATACCAGAGTCTTCCACCACAGTGTTTGAGCCCTTCGAGGAAGAGAAAATGATCACAGTCTACAGCGAATGTCCCCCCGAAGTAAAAACCCTATTTATGCAGACCATTGTTAAACCTGAACACCATTCTGAGAGTTTGTCGTTACCTATCAATGTAAACATCATGGTTATTGAGGTCCAATGGGCTTGTTCCATACTTAGTCAAATTTTAGGATTGGATAATGACAATTTTGTAGTAGAAGGCATGTTGGGTTTCCTATTGACCTTTTTTCTATGAGAGTCTAGTCAGTCAGTTTGTATAAGTTTTGAAAATTTCATCAYTGACAATATGCACCAATAGCTGGTAAATTTCAATTCACTGAGACACTTAAGGTACTACATGCACTTGTTGAGAATGTTCCTAGAATCGAATAAKACCGAATTCCCTAAAGATGCATTCATCTCAACTAAATGCAAAAGGATCACAATGCTTATTTTCATAAATAAGATCATGTCCAKGGTTTATAGTATCATCTTCGCACAGAGCTGCCAAGGGTTTTGGAAGAAATGAAAAGAGCTTTACAACCCAATTAAAAGAACATGGTGGGAGATTGGATGTTTTTCATGCATTCCACTGTAATTTGGGTATATGGTTATCAAGAAGGACCTGTTGACGGGCGAAAATGACCGTYCGTCAACTAGAAGAGTGGAACCAGTCCGGGGTTGTCTAATAACCCAAGCCGTTTGGGATGAACCACCCTGATGGGTTTAGCAGCTCCGTTAGCCGATCTAATTCCTAAGAAAACAAAAAGAAAACTACTCTAAATTAACTAATCTAAATAAAAACAACTATTAAAACAAACTAAAACAAATCTAACTATTCTATATACAATCTACTATCTAATACTATGCTAACTCTAGGAAATCAAATATCTAACTATTAACAGAAATAAATCTTATTCACAAAATGTACAATATTAACAATTTATAGATTTGAATGAAAACCTGAAAACTCATTTGCATTCTGTCCTAAGACAGTGAGAGCTACTGTTTTTTTATTTTATAATTTTATGAAAAGAAATAAAATGAAAAACTAACTAAACTGAACAACTAATATACTAACTCTAACTACAAATCTAAACTACACATATATCTAACTAAACTACTTAAATTATACTAACAAATAAACTATTAAATACTAAAAAACAAACTGACTTGAAGTAGCGCTCCAGGTTTGTCCCGTGTGTAATGATTGTCTTAGCTGATCGGAGGGAGGAAACCCGCACCGAATTATCCGGGAGCTTTTCGTAAACAATAAGCTGCAGTGCTCTTCAAATATGATTATAGGACAAACAAGACATAAAAATTACAACAATCTTATGATTTATAAATCTTCACAGTTAGATAAACCTGTATGCAAAGATCTATACGAAATGATTCAATTAACGAAGAAGAGAAATCTGTGATTCATTAACTGAAACAAAGTAATTGCTGTACTTTTTAAATAATGAAAGAGATCAGATATGGATAACACATTAATCAAATCATATCATCCTGCAATAGATTATGATAGCTAAAGTAGTCTATAATCAACTGTAAAGTGACATGCATAAACTTGAAACAATAGTTTGATATATTGAAAGCGGAAGTTGTAGCAAGACATCAACTGTTGTCTCAGTTTGTATCAGAAATCCATAGCCTGGTTCTCCCACAAGTGAGGATGCCCCTTATTACAAAAAATAATAAGTATTTAAAGACCTCCAACAGGGTAAAACATCCCTGTAGAGGTTATCAAAACTGTTTACAGAAAATCTGGGATGATATCCCGAGTTCCTATCTCTAACTCAAACTAACAACTTAAAAATAAAACTATATCACACAAATATCTCCTAGACTGTCCAGCATGTGCAATGCAATTCGAATGTACCTACAAGAGGTCAAAAAAGGGCAAGTTAGGAGGATATTTTGTTGATAGAATTGATAAAAATTTAATCCTAAAGACTAGCTACAGAATCTTGCGTTTCTGTAGCTGGTCTAAATCAGACACAGAATCAGCATTAAAATTAATTCAAATCTTTAAAGAATTAAATTCAACTATTAACAAGTATCTAATAGCTATTTGAAAGACAAATGAATCATTCAAATTGAAATTGTTATACTAATTTGAGATCAAACAAGACTACGATCAATCAAATGACTACAGAGATGGGTACGCTCTGTTTAATTCGTTACCAATTCGGTTATACAAAATCGTATCGAACAGTAATGAAATTGCTTTCATATCAAATTGAAATCGATTCAGTTAAACAAATCATATGCAATCGTTTATACTGCCTTATCCATCAACAGGAAACACGATCGAATCCATACGAAAACAGCAAGATCATTTTCAAATTGATATCACTGTATTAACATAAACAAACAATCCATGCCATTAGCGAATCAAATCAAAACTAGTATGTAAATTATCACAAACGAAATCATAATAGAATTAATCGGTTGATAACAGGATCTATGAGACTCATCCAACTTTTGTTATTTCCAATTGGGGAAAACAAAATCGATTGATAGTAAACGAAATCGTTACTTGAATTCATTTCAAAATGAAATACTAACCGAATCTTCTCATACGAATTCGACAGAGATAACATATGTCGATCTAAGTTTAACAAACTCGTTTTGAAAATTGAAATCAACAGAGCAGCATCGAGTCTATTTTCAGTACGAATCTAACTCATAAAAACAATCGTGCTAACTCAAAATATGCAACAACCTAATCAAATCAAGAGGGAATCGAACAATTTGAGTTTTAAAATAGTCATTGTGAATCGAAACAGTTCCATGATTTGGGCGAAGAGGTCTTTTGCACAGGTCAAATATAATCCAAATCCAAACGGAAACGCTGACAAAACAGAGTCGTTTTTCCAATTTAATAGACTACATCGTAATTATCAAGCCAATTCAATCCTATGAAATCGTTTCAATAATCAAATCATACAACGAAATCATATCAAATCAAAACATAGTCGTGCTCTAATTTTAGCATAAAAACCTTCTGTTTAGATCATATACAAACAAAATCCAATCGAAAGCAAAACCCATTGATTTTGTTAATTCGAATCAACATAGTTATTAAAAACGAATCCAACTCGATGAAAACCAATCAATTGCTAAACTAGGCACGACCAAATCGTGTAGCCAAATCAAAACTTCATTTAATTTTAGCAAAACGAAAACCATGTACAAGATCCACAAAACTATGACAGAGTCATTTCGAATGATGGACAGAGCTATTTAAAAAACAAACTCAAATCATTATATTAATCCTAGCAATTCACAAAACGAAAATGATATCGAAATTCATACCTGGATGATGAGAAGACAACTTGGTCATGACATTTTGGAATTCACGAAGGCTGTAGCCAATTCGACATTCCTAAATACGATGGAACTAGTGGTTTTCTGCTTCTTTTCATTAGCTTTAAGCTTATCCCTTTGGCTTGTCAATACTGTAACTTGATTTTCCAATGATTTGATTTTGGACTGTAATAAGGGAACGTCGATATAGTAGCATTCCAACCACACATTACATTGGTCACATGATGACTGCCCGTGCTTCGAAAATGTAGGTGAGGGTTTGTTTAAAATGCCGAGGGTTTCGTTAGGTTTCTTGATCCCTAGGTAACTAGGATTGTTCCTTAGGCAAGGGGGTAAATTAGAAACGAAGTCATAGG
>JASDQU010373695.1:43706-55187 GCA_032191745.1 Picea mariana | reverse complement strand
GTAGAATGATTTCTTTACTACAACACTAAATGCTTTTGGAATTGAGCATATACAGTGCGTGGCTATCTTTGAAACAAAAGACTTCCCTGGGTTGATAATTTATGTTTCACTTGGTTGTTTAAAATTAATTAAGCAATTATAGTGACCAACAATCTAGAAGCCCCAAAAGGCCAAAGTAGTCAAAGTGTTTGCAAGAGAAATTATTTAAATTATAAAGTTAATGAAGAACTCCCTAAAATAAGGAAAGTGGAAATTATAAATAAGAGGCAAGGCTCTCTCATTTAATCACACTTGAACCTATTGAATATCATTGAATATCTATTTTGTGAAAGGTTATTTGGGTGGGTATTATTGATAGAGAAAAGTGCGATAGAAAAACCGCGGTAGAAAAAGTGTGAAAGAAAAATCATGGTAGAAAAATCGTGGCAGAAAAAGTGCGGCAGAAAAATCACGACAGAAAAAGTGCAGCAGAAAAAGTGCAGGAGAAAAATCACGGCAGAAAAAGTGCAGAAGAAAAAATCGTGACAGAAAAAGTGCGGAAGAAAAATCGCGACAACAACATGGTTGGGGTCTATTTATGATAGATATGGCACATCTTGTTTGAAGTATGTTTTGTGAGCCAGGGTTTATCTCTTGAGATGGTATTGGATGTTCAATATTACTGCATATATCAGATTTGTTGAGGGATACAATTGGTATTTTGTTTTTGGTATTTGGAATATGGGTATTGGTCTTTTGGTTGTGATGTGTTGCTGAAGTTGTTGCTTTAGCTTGAGGCTACATAAGATTGAGGTTGTGGCATATGGTTTGATTTAAAGGTTTATGGTATTTGGTTTATGGATAGAGTGATGAATTTTTGATGGTTATATTGGTGTATGTATTTGGTATATGGTTGAGGCACATGTTGGGTACATGGTTGAGATAAGTAGTTGATGAGTTGGCACATACATGAGGTGTATAGTTGATGATATTGGTACATCTTGATGACTCATAGTTGATGTGCAGTTGATGCATGGTACATGTTGGTTCAGGTTATTGGTACAGGTTGTTTGGTGCAGGTTGATTGGTACAGGTTGACATTGGCAGTGGTTGATTCAGTGATAGTGACAAGTTGTCTACATTTGGAATTTATATTTTAGGGCGGTTGGATGGGGCAAGCACAGGTGGTTGTATCCGAACAACATAGGGGGTTGTAGCCTCCTTCTAGTTGTAGCCAGAGAATTGGATATTTGGAGCTTCCCTCAAGTTGTATCTTGAGAAACTAGGGGGTTAGAGCCTCCTTCTAGTTGCAGCTGGAAAAAAAAGGAAGTTGGTGCTTCTAATGAATGTAATTCTTCAAGACAAATAAGAAAACACATTCTGTGGTTTTCTCCCACTTTGGTTTTCCACGTAAAAAAAATGGTGTACTATGTATGTGTATGATTGCTCATTTGTTCATTGGTTATTTACTCTACAATTATTGGATGATAATGCTACACTGATATAACAATTGCATTATATGGTTAAAAATGATTAAATTGCTCTATTAGTGATTCACCCTCACTCTCAGTAATCCATAAGCTAACAAAAGGCATCTCTTATTCAACTCTTATCCTTTGTTGTGGAGGAACCATTTCTTGGAGATTTTCCATGGTTTACTTGATGATAGGAGAAGAATATTGAAGGGAGTTGAATATTTTGGGGACCAAAATCCCTCAAATGGGGAGGTGTGATCCGAATTAGATATTTGTCAAACCTTCTTGTAAATTTGTAATAAGCATGTAATGTTCATTTTAATTTTAATTTTTTATTTTTGGAAAAAAAATGAAGTGGAAACAAACAATTGTGATGGTTGGCCTTCCAAAGGCATCCCATTAAAAATGAAGGTTGTAGTAAATAATGATCAGTGAGGGAGATGCAAGTGGAACTTGAGGAGTTTGTAGAGCATATATGAGAGCTTGAAGAGTGAAGACTATTTGAATATCGGAGGATGAAGGAGTCAATGAGCCTATCCATGATGAGCAAAGGTGCCTTTGAGACATGCCCATCTTTGATTTATTTTTCAGTGAGTAACAATGCACAAGATTTATTAGCATGCATAGCTCATCCTTTTATTGTACCTACAAAAGCTCCTATAAAATTTTCCTTTTGTGGGAAAATTAAATGCCCCCCCCATACTAAAAGTTCTAGATTATGTTTGATTGAAAAGAGTAGTTCTTTGGATCCTTGCAGTCTTGTGATATTAAAAAATGATGGAAACTCTTTTTCTCTTGATTTTTCCTTGATTTTGAGTTAATTTTCGATATTGATCAATCACCTAAAGTCAAGTAGATTGTTTGAATTTGCATTGATCCTTTTTGTTTGTGCTTGTAAGTGAAGTAGCTTTTGAATTACCTTACATTGGATTCATTTTATAGGGTTTACTTTAATGTATTGGTTGCATTCCATATAATTTATACCGATGAACCCTATCGACATCGCGCTATCAAAATGTCCTAATCAAACTGTTCAATCCACTTTGTTTTACATTTTCTCGATAGCCAATTTTCGAGGTTACTTCAAACTTGTTTCATTGGATCGACCATACTTACTGGTATCACCTATGGATCTTTCTGTTGGTTGTGGACCTTGATTATCTTCATGATTTAGAGGTCTTTTTTCAACCACGTTTGGACCCCATTACCTGAAGGGGGGTGTGGGGGGGCTTTCCCTCTCACATCTCTCGCAAGGGGGGTCATATTTTGGGAAAAGTTTCCTTGTAAAATATTGTAATTTCATAGCCAATATGGACCATTCATTATAAGGTCATAGATCTGACAGTAAAATTTATGTTAGGGTTTTTTTTCCCTAAAAGGAAACCCTCTTTTATGAGGGAATTGTATTGTGGTTGTGTATGTGAGTGAATATTGTATTCTAAGAGAGGAGACTGTGAGAGAAACAAGAGGAAGTTACAGAGGGTGTGCTATAGGTTGTATCCCTTCATTTGTTGGATACTAATAAAGGAAGGACCTGGCAATTTCTCTGCTGGACATAGCCCACAATGTGTGAACCATGTATATTTGTGTCTCTATTGTATTGTATATCTTCTGTGTTTTATTTCCGCATTTTTTATTTATTTTATTGCTCCGCGATTCTGTTTTTCTAACAACTGGTATCAGAGCGAAAGGTAACTCATAGGAAAAGAGGGTTCCTAGTTCGAGTGGGAGAAATGGTGGAAGATGGAAATTTTAAGGTAGAGAAATTTAAAGGCCAAAACTACCAGTTATGGAAGATGAAAATGGAAGACTATCTATATCAAAAGGATCTTTTTCTACTATTGGGAAGAAAAGCAAAGAAACCGGTGAGTATGAAGGATGAAGAATGAGATATTCTTGACAAAAAGAAACTGGGAATGATACAGTTGTTCCGGACAATGTCGATGGATTTCAATATTTCAAAATAAAAGAGAACAAAGGATCTGATGAAGGAATTGGATAAACTATATGGAAAAATATCGGCCTCCAATAAGGCATTTCTAATGAAGCGATTATTTAATATTAAGATGTCAGAAGGTGGGTATGTTTCTGACCATTTGAATGAATTTAATATGGTTACTAATTAGATAAGTTATGTAAAAGTGGAATTTGATGATGAGGTTAAGGCTCTTCTAATATTGTGCTCATTGATAGAAAGATGGAATGATTTGGTCATGGCCGTAAGTAACATTTTCTTTGGTTCAAACACCCATAAATTTGATGATATTGTTGGTGTTATCCTTAGCGAGGAAATGCGATCAAAAAGCACAGGTGAGACATCAGGTAATGTGTTGACCATGGAGAAAAGGGGAATACAAAAGGATAGAGGAAAGAGCTCATGGAACTGCATGAATTCTAGGAAGGGAAGATCCAAATCCAAACTAAGAAAGATAGAGTGCTGGAATTGTGAAAGAAATGACATTTGAAGAAATAGTGTAGAGCTCCAAAGAAACAAAGAGATGGAAAACAAGAGAAAATCATGAAGAAAATGTAGCATGTGATGTGTTACAAGATGGTTTGATTCTTTCTTTAGATAATATTACTGAATCTTGGGTAGTATATTTATGGGATTCATTTCAAGCCATACCCCATAGGAAATATTTTCAAGATTATGTTCAAGGCCCGAAGTCCCAAAGGCCTGAAATGGATTCGAGTCATTGATCAGGAAGAGCCACGTGTTGTCAGATCCACGATTCTGAGTAAAAGGGCATGGAATAGTAAGAAAGACTTGGGTTTTGGTTTTCCTGGAGCCCAGAGACCCGAAGTGGATCTCGGTTGTCCAAATCCATAATTACACGCATCATCAGATGTGTCACTCCGATATTTTTACTTCGAGAGTTTTAAAATGAGAAAAACACCGAAGTCCTGAAGCACCGAATTTGTGAAAGATTTTGATGTGGCCGAAGTCCCAAAGAGCCAAAGCACGTGGCACACACACCGGTTAGGACACGTGGCACTCATTCCAGGTCATTTGTTTGTAACAAACGTCACCCTTCTTTTCATGACACATCAACATATGTGACATCATATGACATCAGTCCTCCATGTCATCTGCACCATCCATCAGTGGAGACACATAGCAGAAGTCTACAAACTTCAAGGGAAGACAAAGTTTGAGATTTGATTTTCCCAGAGCTTGGAGACTTGAAGGGATCTTAGTCGTTGATTAACAAGGGCCACGTGTCAATAGATCGATAGCTCCAGGTAAAATCACTTGGAATCCCAGGTTTGAGATTTGATTTTCTTGAAGTCCGGTGCCATGAAGGGATCTCATCTGTCAATCTCTAGAGGGCCACGTGTCATTAGATACTTAACTTTGGAGGTTTTTCTTGGAGGGAAATGGAGTTTGATAATTGAAATTCCCGAAGGTTGATCCGTGAAACGAATCTCGGCCGTTGTTTTGAAAGGTAAGATCCGATCCATCGATCTAAAAAGTGCCAGAGCTGAGCTGTTGATTAGAGGGCCTAATCTTAGATTGCAAGATAAATGGTCACGCTCCATTGTAGGGTCGGAAGGTGCGTAAGTTTTAAAATTTTAAGGGTGGGACGCAATCGAAACCATGGTTTTGAGAATGGGGTGCGTGGCGGTCCGTGATGAATTGAGGGAGAAAAATAGGTTTTCTTTCAAACCACCCTTGGTTGCACCCGTAATCATGCAATTGTGTAGGGTCATGGCCCTAGGTCACATTGAATAAGGAGAAAGGGAATAGGATCTATCCCCCGAGCCCTGGAGAGCCAAATGTGTGGTAGTCGCCAGCACAGATAGGTGGAACCCTTATGATCATGGCATGTGGTCGCTCCCTGAGCATTAACTCTCGTTCAATATCTGAGGAAAGGTAGTTGATGAAAGTAGAGATGGTGGTTGAAACCTCGGCTCACTCCATAAATGGAAGATGACTCACCATAATTTTTGAAATTTTGAATGTCTTTCCCTATCAGTGTGAGCTGAATCCCATAGAAATAATTTTTCATTGACTTTAAACTTGTCAGTCTTGATACTTTTGTTGAAATACTTCTTAACATTTTATTGTCTCCTTTTAATATTATCCAAAGAAAACATCTTTTTCTCTTCCAAATCTAGGAGTGCATTTATCCTTTGTGAGATATCAAAAGAATTTAATTCTTCGATCTGTAGCATCAACCTTAAGGAAGAAAGCTCCAGCTCAGTAGGCAAGAGGGCTTCTTGGCCATAGAAAAGATGAAAGGGGGTGCAACCAATGCTTACCTTGGTGGTAGTTCGATCTATCCAAAGGGCATATGTTAGGAGAGTGTGCCATTGATGAGGCTTATCTTCGATGAGCCTGTTGATGATTCTTACCAGATTTGTGTTGGTAGATTTGGCATGCCCATTTCCATGGGGATAACAAGCTGATGAAGTAAATTGTTTAACTCCCAAATTAGCTAAAAATTGGGTCAGCTTAGCAGAAATGAAATCGAGACCATTGTCTGTAATAATTTCCAATGGAAGACAAAATTTGAAAAAAATATTATTCTCAAGGAAAGAAATTCTCTGTTCATCTGTTGAATGCTTAAGTGGGACAACTTCAGCCCATTTTGTGAAATAGTTTATGGCTGTCAAAATAAAAACTTGTCCAATTGAAGAAGGAGGATTAATAGGACCAATAAAATCCAATCCCCACTTTGAAAATGGAAAGTCTGGTAGGACAGGTTGTAATGGCATGGCTGAAAGACGTTCTTTTCCAACAAATTTTTGTCACTTGTCACAAGATAAAAAAAAAACATAAGAGTCATTATTGGCCCTCGACTAAGTTTTGGGAGATTCTTGGTCATATTGACCTATTTTGGGACTTCAATAGCCTGTCGAAGGAGGAGTGCAAGACAAAGAGGAGATCACGGCATCTCGGCCCACTTTTGGGTCCTTTTTGGGTTTTTGGGATTATGTAACAGGATTGGGATGCCGGCCCATGGGTTTACCCATGCTTAGGCCTATTTTATATAAATATATATCTAGGCAATGTAAGGAAGGATGTATGTATCTATAGGCATCTATTGGATGTATTATAAGTGTAGTTGTGGCTTGTAAGTGCTTTGTGCATAACTGTAAGGAACTTGTAGAGCTAAGTGCAAGTGGTTGTAACAGATGATGGAAGACTTTGTGCTGTAATGCAAGGAAGAAGGATCTAGCAAGCTGCACATATATTTTTTCCTATGCACAGTAGGGTTTTGATGGCTCTGTGCTTGTAACTGATTAAAGACACTAATAAAGAAGAAGAGTTGGTGGACGCAGCCCTAGGGTGGGTGTGAACCACGTAAATGTTGTGTTGTCTTGCTTTGTGCTTGTCTTAATGTGTTTATGTTCTCTTTTGTTAAGTGATTTGAGATGATTGGATAGATATGCTTATTCTTAGTGCTAATGATGTGTAGAATGTTAGATCTGATATATATGAATATTATTAGTGCTTGATCTGTTAGATCTAACCGATTTACATATGTTAAGTGCTTGAATACGATAGATCAGTGTGAATGTTGCAAGGTCCTGTTTTATCAGCGAAGTGAATCTTGATTACCTATTGATGAACTGACAGTGCTAAGTGCTCTATTAAGTAAGATAATCATAGATCTATGTCCCAACTAAGGTTGCAGACACTTGAGTCTTGCAACCACCCCTCCCTCTACCTCGGGTGAGACTTCATCTGCTTCGTAGGTATTGTTGAAAGGGCCGGTAGTTAGGGTTTTGTTGGTGTGTTGTTGTAGCATTGAACCCTGGGTCTGCCCCTGTGCCAATAGTAACGAAAGATTGAAGGCCAATAATACCCTTTTCTAATAATCTTGAAAGTAGTGGTTTTTGCATAAAAATGACCTCCTACATGAATGACATAACTTGAAGAACCATGAGCTTCTTGCAACAGTTTCTGTTTTGGTTTTGTTGGTGTGTCATTGTAGTGTTGAACCCTAGGTCTGCCCCTGTGCCAAAAAATGGTTCTGTTGTCGGGACCTGAAACTGTGATTACTGGGAACTAAGAAAGAAGAAGCTTTGTGCATAGATCTATTGCCCTAGTGTGTGACATTTTACTTGACCTGTGAAGCTTTGTGCCAAGAAAAGAGGTAAGATCTGAAGAAAAGAGGTAAGATCTGTAAGCTTTGTGCTCTAATAAAGGTAATAATAGTGAAAAGTTCTAGATCTGAAAGCTTTGTGCTATGTAAAAGTAAGATTAGTGGAATTTTTTGTTTCTAAAGTATGGATCTAGTTATGTTTGATAGATTTTTCCATAGCTTGAAAACTAGGGTGCTGATAGATGAAAGAAGATTTGATATGAATAGATCTGATAAGAATAATGAAAAATATGTTATACCTATGCATAGAAAGAATGTTTGGACTAACAAATGGATGCAAGATCCTAGAAAGAATTTGTTGTAGGCTAGCTCCTATGATCCTAGTGCACAATACAGAAGAAGTTAGGGATCATTTAACAGAAAGAGAGGATTAACCCTCTGTTACCATTGCAGAAAACCAGGACATCTTGCTAAGGAATGCCCTGGGAAAAGACCTAGTTGTCTTTGTTGCAAAGATATGGACCACGAAGTGTTGGATTGCCCTAGAATGATTGCTAAAGCTGAAAGAATGAATTTGAACCAGGAAAATCCTAAGGTAGATCCAGAAATAGAATAACCCCTGAAAGAATCAGATAAATTATTTCTATAGATGAAAGAAACCTTGAAGGACCACCATCATGTTAGATTATCAGAGATCTTTAAAGAAAAAGAATGCCTTGAAGTAAGAATAGGAGACTTCGACATTGACTATGTTTTGGATGAGGAAACACAGGTGAATATCATGACAGAGAGAACTTGAGAATCTATAGGGAGGCTTGCTATGATTCCTTCATTAGGAGGAATAGGGTTATTCAGAGGAAAATTGGTAAACCTATGTGGAAAGCTCACTCAGATATCTATGAATGGCAATGGAACCTTGACAGAAGAAGATTTTGAGATTATTAAATTTATTGAGGAAAGAGTCCCATTTTCCATGTTACTAGGAAAACCTTGGATCGATAGAAATCAAGCTAGATGAAATGGAGAAGAAGAAGTTTTGGAACAACAGAGACAAGAGTTAAAAGATTTCATGACTAGAAGGATCACATAGTTGATTGAAGAATAGGAGAACATATCAAAGCTACTTAATTGATATAGATTTTATGACCAGAATGAAATGAATATAGATTATTAAAATATTCTTAACATAGAATAACAGAGATACAGTAAAACTAGTTTTCTATTCAATAAGGAAATAAGTTGAAACTGTAAAATGTAGCAGAAAACAAGCTTGCTGGAATGGTGGCGGCTCATCTCTGAGAAGATATGTGATGACTGCACTCATTCACAAGAAGATGATTACAATGAGGCTTTGAAAATAAACAGGAATGCCAAAAACCCTAGACATCCAAAAACCAAACCCTAGGAGATGAAGCGCCAAAAGTCATGTGGGCCTCGTTTGGGTAAGTTAGTCAACTTCCCAGGGTCATAACTTTTGCATACGATCTCCATTTTAGGCACACGATAGCCCATTGGAAATGTCTATCCAAGGACTACTCATTTTGGTTGAATATAGTAAAGGGAATCTTTGACTATGGCGATCTCTAAAAACACTGTTTAGGGCCTCAAAATGCCCCCGTAAGTCAGGGACCCGAAAACTAAGAAAAAAACTGCCAAATTGGAAAAATGCCAAAATGAACTAGTTGGAATAGGTGGGAGGCCACCAAAATCCATATGGATCAATCCTACCACCTTAGGAAGAAATGGTCTCAATTTTGTTGAGTTCCCCCATCAGATGAGGAAACTTATGCTGAATTTGGCCTCGGGTGAGCCACTTGCCTTGGTGCAGGAGCTTCCCTACTTCTACAACTCAACAAAGATGGATCCTTTGTTGTCGGATGCCCTTGATCTGTGTGTGCACAATATGATCATTGGATGCTTGTTGCATGCAGTCAGGGTTGATTTCTATTGGTGTCAACTACTCTGTTATCTCTAAGGTGTCAAATAATGGTGGGAAATATGGTCTAAGGAGAGCCACGTTGAAGACTAGGTGCAGGCCAAGGAAAGGGGGAATGTTGAGCACAAAATCATTGTCACCCATAGCCTTGGTGATGGTGTATGGCCCATGGGGCCCTATAAGGCATTCTTTCTGCAAGTGCAACCAAACTTTGTTTCCCACCTGAAACTTATGTGGCACCCGATGTTGATCATGGCGCTGCTTGTACTTGGCATTGGACTTCTGTAAAATATTCTGAACCTGTTGGTGGATGTGATGGATCCTCTCAATTAATCAGGTGGCTTTGTCAGCTTCCATTGGAGTAGGATATGAGTCGGTCGAGGTGTTTTCCAGGGGTAGTGAAACATACATGGGGCCCAATGGTTGGAATCCCAACCCCATCTGAAAGGGGCCGTGGCTAGTTGAGCTATGTAGGGCTCGGTTGTAGCTATGCTGGACATAGGGAAGACTCTCATCCCATGTGTGAGGGTGCTTGGAATTGTACATGCATAGGATATGTATGATCATCTGATTGACGACCTTAGTTTGGCCATCTTTCTAGGGGTGGAAGGCAGTGGATTTGGTGAGCTTGGTATCCAGTAGTGACAAGAGGCTCAACCAGAATGTGCTAAGGAACTGTCTGTCCCGATCTGAGACAATAGATTTTGGGACCCCAAAGTGTACCCAGACGTGTTCAAAGAAGAGCTTGGTAGTGGCCTCTGCAGTGATGTTCTTCTTGCAGGAGGCCATAATTGCTATCTTGGAAAAGCGATCAACAACCACAAAAACACAGTCATTGCCCCTCTTGGTGGATGGGAGGCATGACATGTAGTCCATGGAGATGGATTCCCACAGCTTGTCAGGAGTAGGAAAAGGGGTGTATAGGCCCTGTTTCTTAGTGGTCGGTTTGGCAATAGTGTAGGGGGTGCAAGACCTGATATACTTGCCGACATCCTATCAAAGTTTCGACTAGTAGAAATGCTTTTGCAGCATTTCCACTGTCATTTCGATGCCAATGTGTCTTGCCACTCAACTGTAGTGAGATTTTTAGATTAGCTTCGCGCACTCACTTGACAGAACACAAATATGGACCAGATGGCACAACAACCCATCCCGAAGATGGAAATCAATGATCACTAAGTTTTCTCCCAACATTTGGTAGGTGGTGGAGAAGTCAGGGTTTGTCTCATAGAGGTGGGGCCATATAGAGGTCTCATGGCCGTAATAGTCTAGCACCATGGTGAGTGTTGCGACTGGTGGTCGACTGAGGCAATCGAAAACTCAGTTGGTACTCCCTATTTTATACTTGATGTTGAGGTGGAACTCCTGTAAGTATGTGTACCACTTCTGATGGCGACCATTCTACAATTTTCCTTGGGTCTACATGAACTATAGTGGCCTATGATCAGTGTGGATGACTGTACCCTTCCCCAGAATGTAATGTATCCACTGGCAGTAAGCCTGCACAATGGAGTACATTTCTTTGTCATAACTAGGGTACTTACAAACAACATTTGATAATGTCTCACTATGATACGCTACAGGCTGGCCATGTTGAGTGAGAATGACGCCCATAGCATAGTCTGAAGCATCTGTCTCGATCTCAAAGGGATGATGCAGGTCTGGAAATGAAAGTACTGGGGATGAGCATAAGCATTGCTTCAAGTCATCGAAGTCTTGTTGTTGGGACAAGCCCCTCACAAAGTTTTCCTTACCGCCACCCTTGGTTACTTGGCTGAGGACCCATGCAATATGAGAGAATCCTAACACGAACCTGTGATAGAAATTGGCGAGGCCTAAGAAGCTCCAAAGCTCAGAGAGTGTGATTAGGGTTGGCCAGTCATGGATGACCTGGATCTTGGATGGATCCACATGCACACCATGCTGATCAATGATGTAGCCTAAGTAGTGGACCCTGTCCATGCCGAAGGAGCATTTTTACAAGTTTGCATATAGTTTGTGCTGTCGCAGGGTGTACAGAACCTACTAAATATGATGC
>JASDQU010373695.1:24673-42790 GCA_032191745.1 Picea mariana | reverse complement strand
CATCTTTGAAGGGCTTGATGTCATACGACAATCGACACTGTTGGATGACATGGAGATCGCTTCCTTGGTGGAGCCATCTAATGGTGTAGGGCTGCGGGTGTGGCGTTGTCGACAGTTCTAGCTAATTGATGACCTCTGTTGAGATGAGGTTCTTCTGGCTACCTCTATGAATGATGAAGTGTAGCAGGGTGCCTTTTACCCACATCTGCAAATGAAAAAGACACTCGCCTTCTTCTGGCTCATCCAGTTCATTAGGCTGGAGCTTGGTGGTAGCAACGGTGGCACTGGGCTCCGCAACAATGATCCGTCTTCCCATTTTTGGTTCCGACTCAGAGTAATAACCCACATATGATTCAGAGGCTTTCACTTCAGCCACCAGTGACTACTTTGAGCGGTAATCAACAGTGTTATGCCAAGGGCTCTTAAGGAAGTCACACTACTTCCTAGTATCCTTCTTTGTATTTTCGGTGTCCTTATTTGCTTACAGCTTGGACTGGTTGTCCTGATATTGTCCATCTTTGTTCTATCCTTTGTTTTATAGGTTGGGGCCTATTGACGGGAAAAAATGAACGCTCACCAACTGGAAGAGTGGATCCGGTCCGGGGTTGTCTAAATAACCCAAGCCGTTTGGGATGATCCACCCTGACGGGTTTAGTGGCTTCATTGGCCAATCTAAGTCCTATGAAAATGAAATAAAACTACACTAAGGAACTAATCTAAAGAAAACAAAAATAAAGCAAACTAATAAACAAATCTGAACTAAATATATACAATCTATTATCTATGCTATAGAGCAATAATTCTATAAAACTAAATGTTCAATTATCAATAGAATCAGATCCAATTACAAATATACAATATTTACAGATTACAGATTTAAATGAAAACTTGCAAAAGTCATTTGTAATCTGTCCCAAGACAACGAAACTATTGTTTTTTTATTTTTATAGTTTTATGAGAAAGAAATTAAATAAAAAAAACTATCTAAGCTAAGCAACTAAAATAATACTTCTAACTAAGAATCTAAACTATATATATATCTAACTAAACTACTTAAATTATACTAACAAATTAACTATCAAATAACAAATAACAAACTAACCTGAAGTAACGCTTCAGGTTTGTCCTGTATGCAATAGTTGTTTTAGCTGTTCGGAGGGAGGAAACCCGCACCAGATTCTCCACGAGTTTCTCGTAAACTAGAAGCAACTGTGCTCTTCAAATATAAATGACAGGACAAACAAGACATAAAAAATTACAACAATCTTATAATTTACAAATCATCGCAGTCAGATAAATCCTTGTGCAAAGTTTGTACAAAACAATTCAATTAATGAAAAAGATAAACCTGTATTCATTAAATTGAAATAGAGTAATTACTGTATTTTTAAATAAGAGAGATCAGATATGGATAACACATTAACCAAGTCACATCAACCTGCAACGAATTACGATAGCTAAAGTAGTCGATAATTAATTGCAAACTGGTATGAAAACTTGAAATAAAAGTTTGATATATTGAAAGCTAAAGCTGTTACAAGACATCAACTTTCATCCCAATCTGTATCATAAATCCATATTTTGGTTCCCCCAACAGCGATGATGATCCTTTAATACAAAAAATAACAAGTATTTAAAGACCATAGGGTAAAACATCCCTGTGGGAATTGTCAAAGCAAATTACAAAAAATCAGGGGAATAATCTCCCAAGTTCCTATTTTTGCCTATGACTAACAACTTGAGAACTATATCTAAAATGCTACAGCATATCCAACGTGTCAATGAAATTCGTAGGTACCTGTAAGTAGACAAAAATACAGAAGTTTAGATAACGTTTTATTGATAAAATTGACAAAAAATTAATTTTTAAGACTAGCTACATAATCTTGCGATTCTGTAGCTGGTCTAATTTGAGCACAGAATCGTTTTAAAATCAATCCAAAACTTAAAGAATTATATTCAAACTATTAAAAAAATAGTTAATTGCTAATTGGAAACCAAACAACTCATTCAAATCAAAACTTCTATGCTAATTTAAGAGCAAACGAAATCATGTTTCAACCTATTTTAACCAAAATAGGCTGTAACCGATCAAGCATATTTTTCATGCAATAGTTTATGTCAACTCAGCACTTAACAAAATTGTTGTCGAATCAAAACAAAATTAACAAGATCGTTTAAATCTAAACTAACTTTGAATCCATCGTATTATGCAAGCGATTGTGCTAATCGAGGCACGTAGCATTGTTTGTGAATCAAATCAAACATGAACGAATTGAACTTATTTAAGATCAACACAATCGTTATGCAAAATCAAAACATAGCCGTGTCCGAATTTAGCAAACAAATCTTGTGTGCAGGTGGAACACAATCATAATCCAAAATGAAAATATTGATTCAATCCAAAACAGAATAGTTCCTGGTAAATCGAAGTCAACAGGATTGTTTAGAAACACACAGAACTTAATCGAAATCAAACCCAATCAACTATCCACACAGATGTGTTTCAAAAAGAAATCCAAACAAAATCGAAAACAAATCAATCATTTATACTAAACTGATAATAATAAAATCTCATAACTAAATCGTATCTGTGTCTGAGTTTAGAAAACAAATTTCCCACTCATGATTCATAACGAAATTATTTTGGTAAACGAAAGTAACAGAATCATTTTGAATCAAAACGAACAGAGCTATTGAAAGCAAATCCAATCGGTTATATTAATTCGAACCAACTCAAAAAACAAAATTCATATGGAAATACATACCTAGGCAATCAGAAAACAACTCAGTCATGACAATTTTGAATTTACAAAGGCCATTGCTGCTTTGACATTCCTGAAGACAATCGAGTCAGTGGTTTTTTGTTTCTTTTCGTTGGCTTGAAGCTTGTCGTTCTCTTTCGCCAGCACTTTCACCTGTTCCTCTAACGATTTGATCTTTGATTTTAACAGGGGAACGTCAGTGTAATAACGCTCTAGACAAGCATTACGTTGGATACATGGTGATTGATCAGGCTTTGGTATCATCAGCGAGGGTTTGTTCAAGTTACCAGGGGTTTCCTTGTGCAACTTGATTCCCGGGCAGTTTGGGTTGTTTTTGAGGCACGGGGGTAAGTTAGAGACATAGTCATAGAGTTTCTTAGAGCATAGTCCATGAGAATATGGATATTCCTTGGCTAGGAAATGCTTAATATCGGAGTTCGATTCCTTGCTCAAGACTATTGGCTTTTGGTCGACGTTTGGCTTGGGCTTTTTCCAGCAAATCTTGATATCAATCGAGCATTTTTCTTCCCCTTTCTATCGACAGTAGTAACACCCTTACCTTTCTTCTTCACAGGCTTCTTGACGGCCTCAGTCTTGTCTTTAGTAAACGGGTTGGCTATGGCATCGGGTAGGTCTATGTCAGGGCAATCCGAGGGTTTGACAAGTGGTAGAAGGATATGGAGTGGCACGACCGGTCCAACCAATGTTTTAGAAACAACAACCTTGTCCACTTGGACAGACTCGGGAGTGGCAAAGCCATTCCTTGTCAGGAAGTCTTGCCAACTATCACCACTAAGGCTCAAATGGTGGATGACAATGAGTTTAATCAAGCTGTGATGGAAAAGGATGCTATCAGCCTTCTCACGGTTGAATCTTTTAGACATCTTGTAAAGGCTACACAAGAGATAATGTGGCATATTCAAAGGGTAGCCTATGAAATTCATCAATAATCGGAGGTGATACAGAAATACCAAGCCATACCGGCCTTCGCAGGTTACAAACTGTTTAACAATTACCAAAAGATCGTGCCACCTGGGTTTGAGGGTAGTGATAGGCATACCTTTATCACAAGAAACAATCTTCCTTGAAGTAAATAATAGCGGCCATGACACCTCGTCTACTTTGGAGTTTTTGAACCACCTTTGCCCTATGGCTGCCAGTCCTGTAACCGAACTTAGAAATTCCTCATTGAGCTCGAGCTGTATATCTCCGACTTTAGCCTTGCACCCGTCGAAGGTGAGGGTGAGTTTTTGGGCAATCGAAAGGTTGAAACCCTTGAACCTCTGTATAAACACCAGCCAACCACCATTTTCTAAATCCTTATGGGCATTATCGAATAGCAACAGAGTTTGGATATCATTTGGCTCTATGTGCACCACAGGTTCCATAGACAGGAGCACACGATGAGCAGAGTGAACGGGCAAGGGTTTGAACAGAGTATACGCAGGGTCGATAGCTCATGGGCTTACCCGAAAACAACAGAGTTAACCCGAGATAGGGGGAAGGCATTAATGACCGAATGTGCGAAGGTGGTGGATCTAGATCAGGCCATGAAAACAGTCATTTCCCACAGTATAACCAACGACGCATATAGCAATTCAAATCACTGTTGCATATGTTAAAAACCAAACCATTCAAACAATCAATGAAATCTATGGTAAGTCGACCAAACACTTGCGCAAGCAATAGCATTAGCATAGTTTTTAAAACCAAAACAATGATTCGAAATCAACATCAAGGGTTCGATCATAATGAATATGTATGAATTGATTATTGATTTATACCAAGGGTCTAACTACAATGTCAATGTGTTTTCATGAAACCAATGTGTCAAAGAAATCGATGAAAGACTATAGAACACCAAAACACCAATGTATCAAAAACTCGATCATAAGGATATCATAACAACCTTGTAAAAACGAAGTCATATTAACAATTAAAGAATGCCAAATGAGTAAAGATCTTGGAGTCTTGCCAACTGTGTGACTATAATTAAATTGGAAACATAATGAAAACATAGACAAGAGTGACCATAATAATCTAGTGATGATTTTAATGTGACTTCGAAATCAAAGTTTTCACGCTTGCAGTCGTGAAAACAAGAACAAAAGCAGGTGTGCAAATGCACCAAATAATAGTGTCGTTTTATTCAAAGATTGTGATGAAAATCAAGGGTTGCAAAACACTGGTGTAGGCAGCTTATAAGGATAGGATAAAAATGCTAATTGGATACCAACAATGGTGACACACTGGTAGAAGCAGTTATCTCTGCCAAAAGAACAAATTCAGATTATGATAATGAGAAAAATTCTAACTCCAAAATAACAACCAGAAAATAGTTTAAACATCATCATTAACCAAATATTCCAGCAGTGTTTAAAGGATGGAAAATGATAACAATATTAAGCCAAGTGAGCCACGATGTTAAAGATAAAATCTCCAATACTATTGACAGAGCCACTGCAGCTAGCAGGCGTTCATAGCCTCGACAGGGTTGCAATTTAACCCACTCTAATATCCGTATCCTGTCAAGAAGTTCCAAATCAGAATAAAGGACATTTTAAGGTCAAGAGGTTTCATATTTGCAAATTTTCATATACCCGACATTGCTTCGCTTCCAGTGGGCTTGTTCAGTACCTCAACAAAGTTGTCTTGGCATCATGCATGCATTTACCCGCTGCCAGCAGGCCTGTTCGGCATCCCGACGGGTTTACAAGCACTTCCCACAGCTCTTTTAATGATTTATTTTGTTTTTTAAAGATATATAATTGAGTGGGGTGACGCTGAAAATTATGATATTTTAACATATCTTTTACAGACCTCAACAAAATGTTTTAGAACTATCCTTAATTAAGATCTAGAGATGGTTTATTTATAGAACCAACTTTCTGAGGCAAGGAGACATCTTCTTAGTCATTCCCTTAAGGAACAGGGACAACGTAAGAAGATAATAGATGATCATGACAGGCTTTACTCATAGATCGAAATCAGTTAACTTCATTCAAACAACAGTCTTTGCCAACACAGATGTAAATTTCAAAAGTATATAATTGATTTTTATACAATTTTTCAGCAGTCATTTCAGTGAAGGAATTTTCTGTTTTCTTTGTCCGAATAGTTCATCATGCAGGTATGTGTATTTCCAAAAACAAAAACTGATAAGCACAAAGGAGAAATCAAAACCAAAACAACAAAGAAAAAGCAAACAACAGAAAAATATGTACATAGTATACAAAGAGTTTTCATCAAGAAAAATATCTTTTCAGAGCTTGGCCATTCACCAAATAGGTGTCAGGTTTCCCTTCTAGATTTTGCAATCGAAAAGATTTGGGACCCAACTTTTCAGCAATTAAAAATGGTCCAAGCCATAAGTTCTGAAATTTTATGTGCTCTCCCTTTCCCTCATGCGGTTTGTCCCATTTCAAGATGAGGTCACCTACTTCGAAGTTCCTATCAGAGGCAAAGTTAGAATCGAACCAGCTTTTGACCACTAGTTGATGTTGATCTAACTTACGTTTAGCTTGGGCTCTTACCTCTTCTAGCTTCATCAAAGCGTTAATTCGGTTTTTCAAAGGGGGACAATCTTCTTCTTGTATTTTCTACGATAGCTGTAGTGATGGAAGAAGAATGTGTGGTGGCATAATTGCTTCTCTGCCATAAACAAGAAAGAAGGGAGAGTTACCTACAACAGTCTTTGGTGTTACCCTATTAGCCTAGATCACGTTCAACAGTGCATTGTGCCATTTTTTGTGATTCTCAGATACCGTTCTTTTGATGATTTTAATCAAGTTCTTATTTGTTGACTCTACCAATCCATTGCCCTGGGGGTAATAGCTAGAAGAATAATTCAATTTAATTCCTTTTTCTAAAGCGAACTCGCTCATCTCAAGAGACGAAAAATAAGAAGCGTTGTCGAACACTAAACAGTTAGGGATACCAAAACAAGTGATAATATTCGAATTTAGAAAGATAATTACCTGACTGGTGTTGACAGTTCTTAATGCGGAAGCTTCAGACCATTGGGTAAAATAATCTGTGGCTGTTATGATAAACTTATGTTGCTGAGAGGATGGTGGTTTGATTGGACCTATAATATCAAGGCCCCATTGCTGAAAAGGGGAGTCTACTGAAACGGGCTGCAAAGGAAAGGATGGTTTCTGTAACTTCCCTGATGCTTTTTGACAAATAATACACTTATGGCACAAGGCATGGGCGTCTCTAAAAAGTGTGGGCCATTAATAACTGGCTCTCAAAACTTTATGGGCAATGGTGTCACCACCAAAATGACCACCAACTTCTCCTGCATGCAACTCTAGTAAGACTTTTTCTGCTTCATCTTTCTCAAGACAACGCATTAGTACACCATCAAAATTTTGACGAAACAGAATACCATTAACCAAATGAAAGGAAGATGACTTTAATATCAACGCTCTTCTTTTAGCGGGATCCAGGTGACTGGGGGCTGACCCATGTTTGAGACAGAATTTTATATCGTCATACCAGGGACTGACAGAGTTTTGTGTACAGCAGATTACATTTTGATTGCGCTGTCCTAGGTTTGACCTATCGTTTTCTTCTTGCTGTCCTGTGGCTGAGTCAGCAACTAACTTGCATAACCCTTGGCCTGTCACTATTTGAGCTGGGGTAATTTCTATGTCATACTCCTGCAAGGAGGTAACCTAGTTAACCCTCTTTTCTCCCAGTTCTTTCTGCACTAATAGGTTCCTGACGGCTGGATAAGGGACAATAACTTTTGGCCTAGATTTCAAAAGATAAGACCAGAAATGATTGACTGCTTCGAAAACAGCGTAGGCTTGCTAATCTACCGCTGGGTAATTAAGTTCAGCGCCTTTGAAAGTGGAGCTCATAAAGGCAATGGGTACTTCATTGTTTTCGGCATTCTTTTGAGTTAGGACGGCGGTGTAGGAATGGTCAGAAGCAAAAGTGTAGAGTGTAAAGTCTTGCGAAAAGTCAGGTCTCATGAGAGAAGAAGCATTGATTATGGCCTTTTTTATTGAATTAAAAACTTGATTTTCTAAGGGTCCCCAATGATATTGTGCATCTTTCTTAATTAAATCCTGTAAAGGTCTGACCATTTTGGAGAAACTGGGGATGAATCTCTTGACAAAGTTTATCTGGCCTAAGAAAAACTGCACATAATTTTTGGAAGTAGGAGGGGGAAGTTTCGAGATGACTTGAGTCCTTTCGAGGTCGATAATCATCCCTTTGCTTGACACAATAAATCTTAGGAGTTTACCTTGTTCTACTGCAAAGATGGATTTTTTAGGATTTAAGGAAATGTCGTATTTACGACATCGCTATAGAACGACTCTTAAATGAGCTAGATGATCGGTTTTGTTTTTAGAAAATACAGTAACATCATCTAAGTAAAATACGACAGACTGATTGATTAAGCCTCGGAAAGCGATGTCCATCACTCTCTGAAAAGTGGCACCGACATTAATCAATCCAAAGGGCATTTTACTGTAAGCATAGGTGCCCCATGGGGTGCGAAAGGTAGTTTTAAGTTGGTTTGGAGGAGACATCAGGACTTGGTTGTACCCCGAGAAACCATCCAATAAGGATAGCCTCTCAGAACCAGATACCTGTTGAAGGATCTGTTTCATGGGTGGGATAGGGTAGTTGTCTTTGTCAGACGCTCTACTAAGGTTTCAAAAATCGATGCAAAGTCAGATTTCTCCACTTTTCTTTCGGACAGGGACAAGGTTAGAAACCCATTGAGTGTGCCTAACTGGGAAAATTATCTTAGCATTCAAGAGTTTATTCAATTCTTTTTTGACGGTTGGTTCGAGCTTAGGGTGCATTTTCCTTAATTTTTGTTGAAAGGGTGAGGTTTGGGGTTTCATAGGAATGACATGTTGTATGATCTTAGGGTCGAAAGTTTTGAGGTCTTCATACATCCATGCAAAAACATATTTAAATTCTTTGAACAATTTAATAAATGTAGTTTTTTCTTGTTCAGAACACCCAACCCCTAAATTAATGCACTGTGGGTTTTCATTAGTTCCTAAGTTTACTTTTTCATACAATAACGAGGAACTATTGGTTTTATAGTTGACTGCTTTTTTGAATTTATCTTGGAGATCGTAAAATTTCTCTAATCTAACTACAGATTTAGGGATCGAATTTACCATGTCTGATGAAGATTCAGGAGTTCTCGGATCTGGTATTACCGTGAAATCACGTAAATTGTCATCGTGAGTGCATTCATCGATCACCGTGCCTTGAAAAGTTTCTTCCATATGCAGGAAGCTAATAATCTGCTGATCGTCATCGAAGACTCTCCAGTTCGTGATGTTGTTGGGAATGGATGGCCTAAACAATAGTTCGATGGAGAATGCGTTTGGGGACAAGCCTTCTGTAGGAAAGAGTTTGGAAGCTACGTTAGCTAATAGATCAGCGTCAGAATTATTCAATCTAGGAATAGAATTTATATTGAAAGCAGAAAATTTATTCATTAAATTCCATACCTCAGATTGGTAGCTTTTAAGATGTGGAGACAGACAGTGGATAGAATCTCTTACCTATCTAACCACGATTTTGGAATCGCCAAAGACATTCAAGTTTTGAATGTTCATGTCTAAAGCTTTTCTGAGACCTTGTAGTAAAGCCTCATATTCTGTTGTGTTATTAGTACTTTCAAATTCTAACCTACATGTAATCTGGGTTTTGTTACCTACCAGATCGATAATAACGCAGCATGCACCAGCTCCTTCTTTGGAATTTGACCCGTCAAAATAAAGAGACCAAATTTGATTTTTATCAGGTGTATGAGACCATTGTGTAGAGGTTGCTGGCTACACATATGCTACAATCGTAGACTGATGTTTAGGGTTGGTGATAGCTGAAGCCTCGGCCATGAAATTGCCAAAAAATGTATCCATCCCTTGTACTTCGGGTGAATCGGCAGAAGGTGTAAATGGTTCATTGGGATCATTCAAATCCGTGACCATGAACTTAAGGTAGCATTCACGATTGACCTTGATTTTGTTGGGCTTGCCATTCTCTGGAAGCCACAGGTGAGACCAATCTGTCGCGAAATAGCCGTGTAGCTGCTCCGACCAGTCCCTGCTTAAAAACACACCATACACTTTTGGAATATCCACAACAATAATATCAATGACTTGATGAACTTTGGGGTTAGATGATAATCTTATAAGCACATTCCTTAACTCGCCTATGACCTTTACACTAGTTTGATCAAGATGGATGATTTTTAAAGTGGATGTTTCAACTTCAGCATTAATCTTCTGGCACACAGACCAGGGCATCACATTGGATGACGCCCCTGAGTCTACCATACAATTGTGCACGTTTCTATTAAAGATTTCGAAAGTTAAAAAAAATGGAGGTACATTTCTGCGAGTACTAAGTGTGGAAGCTTGTCATTTTTTACTCGCAGTTTCTAAAGCTAACTTATCTACATTATTTACATTATTTACAGGAAGGCTTTCTTTATCATGAGAATCAGGATTATTCTTAGTGGAAGTCTTTTGAGGAACTTTGTTCTGAACAACCTTGCTACTGCCTGAATTACCATTTTTTCTATTCTCTACGATGTTTTGTAACATTTTTTGTAACAAAAATGGAAATTTTAATAACTCATAAACATAAATGTTGGCCCTTAACTTTTTAAGATCTTCAACTAAATCATAATCTAAGTTGGGGTTCACATGACTCTGTTTGGTTTCGGCTGGTTTAGATTGCTTTGGGGGCAAAGTCGTAGTGTTTTCGAAAGAAGGTTTGTTTGCTGTCTTACTCCTAGTGTTGTAAGGATGAACTATCTCAAAGTTAGCTTGGAAGATGCTATCCGAGAAGTGTCCAAAAATGTTTGGAGAAGATTCTTCTTCCTAAACTGTCTCTTGTTCAACAACCTCCTCAGGAATCTCAGGAGGCATCAAGTTATCCTGGGCTTCTAGAATTGTTTGAAGGGCATATTGCAGACTTTCTAGATTAAGGCCCTCGGTAGTAGGATTAGGTCGGTTGGTGGGAAAAGGCTTCTTGAACGGGGGTTTGTAAGGCCCTTTGCTCGAGGAAGCTTCTTCGGCCATATTTTTTAAATATATAACTTGATTTGACAGTTTTTGAATGACTTTAGTTAGGTTTTCTAAATCAAAGCTTTCAGGTTGTGTTTTACTTTGAGTATGTCTAGGGAGGATTTCGATCTTTTTTTTGGAAGATGAACTAGTGTCTGTTTCATTGCTAGTAGTGTCTTTTAGACTAAGTATGTCTTTTTCAATCAGGCTAGCCTCTTCGAAGGCCTCTAACAACATGGCTTTCTTAGATCGTTTAACCCAAATAGCTATACTTTGATGCAAGTCTTTATTATAGTATGCTATGATAAGATTCTAGGCAGGCATGGAATCCGTAGGGATTTGGTTCTTAAGTGTTAAGAATCTTTGATTAAAGTCTTTAATTTTTTCTTTTGGGTTCATTCTTAAGCTAGAAATCTCCATAACTAGAACTTCCAGGGACTTGTCGTCTTCGAACTTTTCCAAAATCATGACTCAAATTTCTCCCAAGACACAATGGTACGGGGTTGTTGGGAAAAGTACCAGGTAGAGGCATTTCCCTCGAAAGTATAGGGGAACAACCTATAGACTACGTCTTCGTGCTCGACATTACGAAGTCTTATGGCTAACATGAACTTTTTAATTTGGTCTTCAGCGATCTGTTTAGAGTCAGTGTCAAACTTGGGAAGCCACTTCTCCGGATGTTTGGGTAAGGGATGCTGATCTCCAGGTATGGCTACTACATCTTGGTCGAGCCAAGGTCTAGCAGGATTGTTCTGGTTGGCCATTGGTGTGGTTGGTGTGGAAGGCTGAGAAGGGGAACTGCCTTCATCAGAAGAGTTTCCTCCAGAAGAAGAAGGGGATGATGGAGGTGGTGAGGGAGGTATTCCATATCCTCCTGCAACAGGAGTCAGGATTGGATCTATAGGGTTCACAGTGAGGTTACTGCCTCCAAGTTGTTCTCTAATATCAGAGAAATCTAAAGGTTGGTCCAATGGTTGATTTGGCTGCCTCAAATGGGCTAAGGAACTATGTGTGCTTATGAGAGATTGGCGGACAATCTCTTGTATGTCACCACCTGTAGGATTTGGGGTTGTTGGCTCAACTGTGATCGGTGGATCGTCGTTTGATGTGGTTGTTGTTTGAGGGGGGATGTTATCGTTTGAATGAATGCTTTTCACTATAGGTGAGCAGTTAGGTGGTGGAGGAGTCTTACGACTGCCTCGTGCCATTAATAAATTTTAGACCCTCCTTCTAGTGCCATTTGTTGACGGGCGAAAATGAACGCTCGCCAACTGGAAGAGTGGATCCGATCTGGGGTTGTCTAAACAACCCAAGCCGTTTGGGATGATCCACCCTGACAGGTTTAGCGGCTCCATTGGCTGATCTAAGTCCTATGAAAATGAAAGAAAACTACACTAAGGAACTAATCTAAAGAAAACAAAAATAAAGCAAACTAATAAACAAATCTGAACTAAATATATACAATCTATTATCTATGCTATATAACAATAATTCTATAAAATTAAATGTTCAATGATCAACAGAATCAGATCCAATTACAAATATACAATATTTACAGATTACATATTTAAATGAAAACCTGCAACAATCATTTGTAATCTATCCTAAGACAACGAAACTATTGTTTTTTGATTTTTATAATTTTATGAGAAAGAAATTAAATAAAAAAAACTATCTAAGCTAGAGGCAACTAAAATAATAATTCTAACTAAGAATCTAAACTATATATATATCTAACTAAACTACTTAAATTATACTAACAAATTAACTATCAAATAACAAATAACAAACTGACCTGAAGTAACGCTTCAGGTTTGTCCTGTATGCAATAGTTGTTTTAGTTGTTCGGAGGGAGGAAACCTGCACCAGATTCTCCATGAGCTTCTTGTAAACTAGAAGAAGTTGTGCTCTTCAAATATAAATGACAAGACAAACAAGACATAAAAAATTACAGCAATCTTATAATTTACAAATCATCGCAGTCACATAAATCCTTGTGCAAAGTTTGTACAAAACAATTCAATTAATGAAAAAGATAAACCAGTATTCATTAAATTGAAATAGAGTAATTGCTGTATTTTTAAATAAGAGAGATCAGATATGGATAACAAATTAACCAAGTCACATCAACCTACAACGAATTACGATAGCTAAAGTAGTCGATAATTAATTGCAAACTGGTATGAAAACTTGAAATAAAAGTTTGATATATTGAAAGCTAAAGCTGTTACAAGACATCAACTTTCATCCCAATCTGTATCATAAATCCATAGTCTGGTTCCCCCAACAGTGATGATGATCCTTTAATACAAAAAAATAACAAGTATTTAAAGACCACAGGGTAAAACATCCCTGTGGGAATTGTCAAAGCAAATTACAAAAAATCTGGGGAATAATCTCCTAAGTTCCTATTTTTGCCTATGACTAACAACTTGAGAACTATATCTAAACTGCTACAGCATATCCAACGTGTCAATGAAATTCGTAGGTACCAGTAAGTAGAAAAAAATACAGAAGTTTAGATAACATTTTATTGATAAAATTGACAAAAATCTAATTTTTAAGACTAGCTACAGAATCTTGTGATTCTGTAGCTGGTCTAATTTGAGCACAGAATCGTTTTAAAATCAATCCAAAACTTAAAGAATTATATTCAAACTATTAAAAAAATATTTAATTGCTAATTGAAAACCAAACGAATCATTCAAATCAAAACTTCTATGCTAATTTGAGAGCAAACAAAATCATGTTTGAACCTATTTTAACCAAAACAGGCTGTAACCGATCAAGAATATTTTTCATGCAATAGTTTATGTCAACTCAACACTTAACAAAATTCTTGTCGAATCAAAACAAAATTAAAAAGATCGTTTAAATCCAAACTAACTTTGAATCCATCGTATTATGCAAGCGACTCTGCTAATCGAGGCACATAGCATTGTTTGTGAATCAAATCAAACAGGAACGAATTGAACCGATTTAAGATCGACACAATCGTTATGCAAAATCAAAACATAGCCGTGTCCGAATTTAGCAAACAAATCTTGTGTGCAAGTGGAACACAATCATAATCCAAAACGAAAATATTGATTCAATCCAAAACAGAATCGTTCCTGGTAAATAAAAGTCAACAGGATTGTTTAGAAACACACAGAACTTAATCGAAATCAAACCCAATCAACTATCCACACAGAATTGTTTCAAAAAGCAATCCAAACAAAATTGAAAAAAAATCAATCATTTATACTAAACTGAGAATAATAAAATCTCATTAACTAAATCGTAGCTGTGTCCGAGTTTAGCAAACAAATTTCCCACTCATGATTCATAACGAAATTATTTTGGTAAACGAAAGTAATAGAATCATTTTGAATCAAAACGAACAGAGCTATTGAAAGCAAATCCAATCGGTTATATTAATTCGAAACAACTCAAAAAAAAAAATTCATATGGAAATACATACCTGGGAAATCAGAAAACAACTTGGTTATGATAATTTTGAATTTACAAAGGCCGTTGCTGCTTCGACATTCCTGAAGACAATCGAGTCGGTGGTTTTTTGTTTCTTCTCATTGGCTTGAAGCTTGTCGTTCTCTTTCACCAGCACTGTCACCTGTTCCTCTAACGATTTGATCTTTGATTGCAACAGGGGAACATCGGTGTAATAACGCTCTACCCAAGAATTACATTGGATACATGGTGATTGATTGGGCTTTGGTATCACCAGTGAGGATTTGTTCAAGTTACCAGGGGTTTCCTTGTGCAGCTTGATTCCCAGGTAGTTTGGGTTGTTTTTGAGGCACGGGGGTAAGTTAGAGACATAGTCATAGGGTTTCTTAGAGCATAGGCGATGAGAATAGGGATATTCCTTGGCTAGAAAATGCTCAATATCGGAGTCCGAGTCCTCACTCAAGACTATTGGCTTTTGGTCGATGTTTGGCTTGGGCTTGTTTCGGGCAAATATTGATATCAATCGAGCATTTTTCTTCCCCTTTCTGTCGACAGTAGTAACACCCTTACCTTTCTTCTTCACAGGCTTCTTGACGGCCTCAGTCTTGTCTTTAGTACACAGGTTGGCTATGGTATCGGGTAGGTCTATGTCAGGGCAATCCAAGGGTTTGACAGGGGGTAGAAGGATATGGAGTGGCACGACCGGTCCAACCAATTTTTCAGAAACAACAACCTTGTCCACTTGGACAGACTCGGTAGTGGCAAAGCCATTCCTTCTCAGGAAGGCTTGCCAACTATCACCACTAAGGCTCAAATGGTGGATGAAAGTGAGTTTAATCAAGCTGTGATGGAAAAGGCTGCTATCAGCCTTCTCATGCTTGAATCTTTTAGACATCTTGTAAAGGCTACGCAAGAAATAATGTGGCATATTCAAAGGGTAGCCTATGAAATTCATCAATAACCGGAGGTGATATAGAAATACCAAGCCATACCAGCCTTCACAAGTTACAAACTGTTTAACAATTACCAAAAGATCGTGCCACCTGGGTTTGAGGGTAGTGATAGGCATACCTTTATCACAGGAAACAATCTTCCTTGAAGTGAATAATAGTGGCCATGACACCTCGTTTACTTTGGAGTTTTTGAACCACCTTTGCCCTGTGGCTTCCAGTCCTGTAGTCGAACTTAGAAATTCCTCATTGAGCTCGAGCTGTATATCTCCGAATTTAGCCTTGCACCCGTCGAAGGTGAGGGTGAATTGTTGGGCAACCGAAAGGTTGAAACCCTCGAACCTCTATATAAACACCAAACAACCACCATTTTCTAAATCCTTACGGGCATTATCGAATAGCAACATAGTTTGGCTACCATTTGGCTCTATCCGCACCAAAGGTGCCATAGACGGGAGCACACGGTGAGCAGAGTGAACGGGCAAGGGTTCGAACAGAGTATACGCAGGGTCGATAGCTCACGGGCTTACCTAAAAACAACAGAGTTAACCCAGGATAGGAGGAAGGCATTAATGACCGAATGTGCAAAGGTGGTGGAGCTAGATCAGCCCATGAAAAATAGTCATTTCCCATAGTACAACTGACAACGCATATAGCAATTCAAATCACTATTTCATGTGTTAAAAACCAAACCATTCAAACAATCAATAAAATCTATGGTAAGTCGACCAAACACTTGCGCAAGCAACAACATTAGCATAGTTTTTAAAACCAAAACAATGATTCGAAATCAACACCAAGGGTTCGATCATATCGAATATGTATGAAATGATTTATACCAAGGGTCTAACCACAACGTCAATGTGTTTTCATGAAACCAATGTGTCAAAGAAATCGATGAAAGACTATAGAACACCAAAACACCAATGTATCAAAACCTCGATCATAAGGATATCATCATAGCCTTGTAAAAACAAAGTCATATTAACAATTAAAGAATGCCAAATGAGTAAAGATCTTGGAGTCTTGCCAACTGTGTGACTATAATTAAATTGGAAACGCAATGAACACATAGACAAGAGTGAACATAATAATCCAGTGACGATTTTAATGTGACTTCGAAATCAAAGTTTTCATGCTTGCAGTCGTGAAAACAAGAACAAAAGAAGGTGTGCAAATGAACCAAATAATAGTGTCGTTTTATTCAAAGATTGTGATGAAAATCAAGGGTTGCAAAACACTGGTGTAGGCATCTTATAAGGATAGGATAAAAATGCTAATTGGCTGCCAACAGGGATGCACTTTCCTGGTTTTTTCTACGAGGGGTTCCCAGGCCTAAATTGTCACGTCTTTTGTTTGAGCTTCTACTCAATTTTGACGACATATCGATAGGCCACGCCCAAGGAAGAGATGTCCATAAATTCCATTTCAGTCTGGATGTATCTATGTAGAGAACCATGGTACTTGAGGACCAGATATCGCTCTGAATATTTGATGACCATCTTGGTGCGCAGGGTATGGAAGATATTTGTGAAATCTGGCACTGCTTGGTCTCTTTCTTGCCGCAATGTGGTCCATTCAGTATACAAGTCATCATAGCTTTTGACAGGGTAGTATTATTCCTTAATAGCATCCCTGAAGGATTCCCAGGTGGCCGCGACTATAAATAATGAGGGTTCCTCTATTTCCTTTTGCTCACAGAAAGTTTCCCACCAATATTTGACATGGGGAACAACTTTGAGGAGTGCAAAAGTAATTTTTTCTCTATTTGAAAGGTTATGGACAAAAAAATACCCTTCTAGTAGATTCAACCACTTGTCTATAGAATCCATTGCTATCTGACATTCAAATATAGGAATATTGAAGTTGATTTGTATCTTGAAGGGGGTGGCACCTCTGCTCGAGGAAGATGCATCGCTTGTTGGTAGCCACCGAAGGATTTGCGTGAAACTATCCATCATCTCGTTCCTCTGTTGCGTGAGGGATTCCTCAAGAAATTTTGTGAAAGGATCTCCTATCCCGTCATCTTTCTTTTCTCTTTCCATGAGAGGTCATTTCGGCGTGCGAGAGATTTTGTCCTCAAGCGAAACAAGCTCGAGACCCAATTCTTTGTACCTTGACCTCATTGGGGACATGCATTAAGACAACAACAAGAAGACCGCTCTGATACCACTGATCCAGATTTTATGAGAAGAATGAAATGAATACAGATTATTAAAAGAAGCTTAACACAGAATAACAGAGATACAATAAAACTGGTTTTCTATTCAATAAAGAAATAAGCTGAAACTGTTAAATGCAGCGAAAAAAAAACTTGCTGGAATGGTGGTGGCTTATCTCTAAGAAGAGATGTGACGACTGTGTTCATTTGCAAGAAGATGATTACAATGAGGCTCTGAAGGCCCTTTTACAATAAACAGGAATGTCAAAAACCCTAGACATCCAAAAAGCTAACCCTAGGAGATGAAGCACCAAAATTCATGTGGGCCCTATTTGGGTAAGTTAGTCGGTTGATCCAGGTGGATATCGGTGGCCACCCACCTTGTTTTACTGGCTCAAAATAGTTTTCTGGCAATTTTTGCAATTTACTATTTTTAGCAGTTTTTAACTTCTGGGGCCATTTTGAGGATCCAAATGAAGGTTTTTCGAGATATATGTTCTCAATGATATAAAAATGCATGATTGAGCACTGAAAATTAATCTCCTCGATGATACCTTTCCAATGATCTATCATACGCCTAAAACAGAGATCGTATGCAAAAGTTACGACCCCGGGAAGTTGATGCACCAACTTACCCAAACGGGGCCCACATGACTTTTGGCGCTTCATCTCCTAGGGTTAGGTTTTTGGATGTCTAGGGTTTTTGGCATTCCAGTTTATTGTAAAAAGGCCTT
>JASDQU010373694.1:108479-120168 GCA_032191745.1 Picea mariana | reverse complement strand
AAAGAAACACACTTTTACCTAACGACATATTAGACCAAGTAGATCTTAACTAACTCCTAAGTGTCTAAATATCCTAACAAAATCCAGAGAAGCTCAGATGGAAATAGATAGTGAAACAATACCTCCTCCTCATTCAACAGTTCAGAGGGAGACATATATTATTCCAGATGAGCCAACTACTCCAATTGACCCAGTTGCTCCAGCAGATTCAATTACCCCAAGTAATATACCTAGAGACATCACAGTTGGACATAAAAGACCTGCTTGGGCTCGACAAACTTTGGAAGAATCAGAAGGGCATAAAGCCCCACAAGAAGCAACCAGAGAAAGCAAGAGACCTAAGATATTCTCAAGCTACCTTTCAAGCTTGACCCACATTATTGATTCAGAACCAACTTGTCATGGAGAAGCCTCAAGTGAACAAGTATGGCAAGATGCCATGACTGAAGAATATCAATCTATACTAAAGAATGATGTATGGGATGTTGTCCCAAGACAATAGGGAAAGTCCGTAGTGACTTCCAAATGGATTTACAAAATCAAACATGTTACTAATGGAAGCATTGAAAAATACAAAGCAAGATTTGTGGTCAACGGGTTCTCACAAATAGAGGGAGTCAACTATGATGAGACTTTTGCACCGGTAGCCATATATACCTCCATTTGATCTATCATTGCACTAGTTGCTTCCATGGGTTGGAAGCTACATCAAATGGATGTAAAGACAATTTTTTTCAATGGTGAAATTGAGGAAGAAGTTTATATTGAGCAGCCAGAAGGTTTCGTTATACACAACGAAAAATCTCATGTATGTAGATTGAAGAAAGCCTTATATGGTCTAAAACAAGCACCACGTGCTTGGTAAGATAAAATGGATGGTTTCTTGATGAGTTTGGGTTTCAACAAAAGTGCAGTCGACCCAAACTTATATTATCACATTGATGGCAATGAGTATTTGATTCTAGTCATATATGTGGATGATCTTTTCATCACCAGTTCAGAAAGACTCATTGTTGAATGCAAACAAGCATTAACTGCCAAATTTGAAATGAAGGATTTGGGCCAAATGCATTGTTTCTTGGGACTAGAAGTATGGCAGAGATCAGATGAGATTTTCCTAAGTCAAGGAAAATATACTTTGAAGATACTAAAAAAGTTCAAAATGACAGATTGTAAATCCATGCCTACTCTAATGGTAATGGACTTAAAGAAGATGAATGACATTGATTCAGGAGACGTAGATCCACATTTATATCGACGACTTATTGGATCTTTGATGTATTTGGTTAACACCAGAACAAACATTTGCTATGCAGTGAATGTGCTTAACCAGTTTATAAGTCAACCAAAACATACACACTAGATAGCTGCAAAACACATATTGAGATACCTACAAGGTACAGTTGGCTATGGCTTGAGATATGTAGCTAATGTGGACTTCAGCTTGGAAGGATATGTCGATGCAGACTGGGAAAAAAGTGTAGTAGACTGAAAAAGCACTTCAGGTTGTTGCTTCACCCTAGGATCAACCATGGTTTCCTAGTGTAGAAGAAAACAAAGCTCTGTAGCCTTAAGTACAACAAAGGCAGAGTATATTGCATTAAGTGTGGCAGTTCGTGAAGTAGTATGGCTTCGCAAACTATTGACTGACTTTTTCGATCATGAGATGGATCCAACTACTATTCATTGTGATAACCAGAGCTGTGTAAAGATCTTCGAGAACCTAGTGTTTCATCACAAATCGAAACACATTGAAATCAAGTATCACTACATCAGAGACATGCTACAAAAAAAGACAGTACACGTGTAGTATCTTTCTACTCATGAACAAATTGCAGATATCTTCACCAAACCACTTGCCAAAAAAAAGTTCGAGTATTTTCGTGAGAGACTTGGCCTAGTGGAAAATGTCTCCCTAGCTGAGAGGGAGTGTTAATGATTGCAGCTAAGTGAGACATTCTCCATATTACAAACCTGTTAGGTGTGGATCATTGCAACTATGTGAAGCCTTTCTCTCAACTTACAAACCTAAGAGAAAGCCCCTAAAAAGGGTACGTGGTTCTTGCCTGAGACAGAGTTGGGAACGTAGAGATGACCTCCTCCATTCAGAGAGTTGAGAAGAACTCCAGATGATTATCTAGTGGGGAAGGCGATCTGTTGAGTTAGGACATGCCTGTGGCTGAGCAAAAAGGTGAATGTGTGAAATCCCAAAGTGTTGGGTGCATCGTCATGAGAACAGAAATGAAGATGATGTATTAGCCTCCTCTGAGCAACAGAGTTGATGAGAAGACTCTAGATGATTCTCATGTGTGTGGCAGTTGGAAAGAAGATCTATAGAGCAGACATGCATGTGGATGAGCACAGGTGAACGTGTGAAGATCTGGTTCTTTTGTGTAATGCAATGAATCAGAGCTATGACATCCCAATGGATGTGCCCCTAATGGATGAGCACTAGTGGGTGTATCAAATCCTTTGATATATATTGTTCAAGAGTCAGACCTACCTGTAACCCTAATTGTTATGTAAAGGGTACAGGTCGGCCCTACCTTAATATGTCTAATAATAAATGCAAAAGATAATTAATATTGTTAATATTAATTATAATAATAATAATAAATATAAAGTGACTTAGAGAGGTCGGCCCTATTGAGCCAATAGACGCTTTTGTTGATTGGACAAGTCTAATATAAGTAAGGGATGATTCCCCATTGTGGAATCATATCTTCCTTGTGTGTTTGAAAATTACAGCAAATACATCTACTTGGGAAAATATGTTCACCTCTCTTGGGTACTAGTCTTCTAGGGCTTCAACACCCTCTTGTGTGCTAGGTCATTCTTGGTGGTGAAAGGTCCTTCTCTTGAAGAATATAGCAAAGGATTTGGCTGGGTTTTCTTCCTTTGTTGAGAAGGGTTTCCCAGGATATTTTTTGTGTTCTTATGCATGGTGTTTCTTCTTGTGATCTTGGTTGCTGCAACATTCTTGTTTATGGTTAAGACATGAAAAATGAAGTGAACTACATGCTTAACCTAGCTTATTGAAAAAACAACAAAAATAACATGACAATACCGTATTTTTTTATTGATATATGAAAACTAAATATCACAAAATTGATATATTAATAAATGAATACTTTGTAATATATGAATATTACTTTTTGAACTATTCATATGAATATTAATATATGAATATTAAAAGTGTTTTTATGAATATTACTTTTTGAACTATTCTTTTTTGTTGTTGTATGTTTTTATTATTGCAAGTGTGACAGGTATCACTGACCATTGCTTTGGAAATGTTTTTTGTAGTTTAAATATAACCGGGTTCTTGGAATCATTGGATTGAATTCTATATTGTAAGTGGAAAGTACGTCTATATGTTCATTCCACTATATCCCTCATAGTTCTGTAAAAGTTTTCCCCTCTTTGATTAATCTCCAACACCACTCCAAATGAGCTAAGGACCAATTCATCATCATTTAAATCTTTTATATTAATTAATTTTTTTTGTTATGATGACATTTTATTCCCTCATTGTTGGTTCCTGCAGAAAATTAAACATATGTGAATTAGTAGATTGTTTGAAACATGTCATCTAATATTTTTAAGTATACTATTAATGAAAATTCATAAAAAAAAGGTCATATTGAATACTATTTTTTTATTCACCTGATTCATCCCTCTGCAATTTTCCCATCAAGCTTTTACGCTCTTCTTCACTTAGATAAAAAATAATCTTATCGAGCTTCCTCATTTTGTGGCCCTGCATGACACACACTAACCAATACATATTAGTTAAACTTACATCTAGTTCAACCATATTAATTTTGTATAGAATTTACATAGAACCTGTCTTTTTTGTTTTTCGAGATGTCTCATCATTGTGTCGACTATAAATTTTCTTATTTGAACTCTTCTCACTCATATTTTTATCAATATACAACATGTACCATTCAATACAAAAATTATTAAACATATTTTATAAATAAATCACATAATTTTCGGCAAAAAAAAACCGTTGTAACCGGTGTGTTTTTATATACAAATCACCGATGCGTTTATTACATGAAACGCACCGGGATTTCCATACAAAAACACGCACAGGATAGTTTAATTTCTTTTTTCAAAATATTTTGAATTACGACAATGTTATATATATATATATATAAGACATCAGACCGACTACAATAGAAAACAAAAACATAACAAAAAAATCAAACATTCATAAAAAAAAAAAAAAAAACAATAGAAAAATTACACATTGATGAGAAGAAAAATTTTAAAAAGTACGTGACAACATTTTCTAGTTGTTTAAATGAGAACATTGACGATATTTTTTTTTGCACCATATTTAAAAAAAAAAATGTCTTTATAGGCGTGTTCCTTATACATAAACACATCAGTGTGTTTCTGTCGAAATAACACACCAAAAAATTGGAAACCATCTATTTTTTTTTTTTTTAAAAGGCAGAGTGTTGAATGTGTTTGGGATCTGATGCAATAAGTGGTCATTTTGCATTTCATGTCAAACACTTATATATAGAAAAACAAACCCATTAGATCTAAAATACCTAAAATGAAAATCTCTAATTTTGAAGTGATAGAGGGAGTTAAACCCTAGGGTGAAATTTTGCATTCACATAAGGGAAAAAAAACAAAGGTTTAAGGTAAGTATGATTTTTTTTTCTCTGAATATAGGGTTTTGAGTGAATCACCATACCCTTCAAATCATGTTTTCTGAATATTTTTTTTGTTCCAAAGTATTCTTCTGCTCCACAATGCTCCCATGTATGTCTCTCTTTGAAATTTGTCTCCTGTAAATTTTGACAAAATAATGAAAATATTGAATACCTTCTTAATATTAAAAAAACTTTATGAAAAGGGTTTAGAGTGAATCACCATACCCTTCAAATTATCATATTCTGAATAATAATATGGTTTCAAAGTATTTTGCTCCTCCATAGTGTTCCTCGATATGTCTCTCTTGCAAGTCTTTTCCCTGCAAAATTTTGCAAAATAATGAAATAGTGAATATTTTTTAGTATTTAAATGACTTTATGAAATTTGATTCCTTCTCTTTTTTTAATTGTTTTAAAAAATCGTGTTTTATTTTTAACGTTTTTGTCACGACGGTGTGTTTATGTAAGACCCACTGATGTGGCCATATTATTTGACGCACTGACGACATATAATTGTTTTTATTAACAAAATCTTGAAACACGGTGTGGTTGATTTTTCAACAGTCGTTGCATTTGTGGTTTATAAGCGCAACAAGATGCTTTTAAATTTATTTGAACTTTTGTTTACGCATAAAATAGTATATTCATCTCAAATTATCTTTTAGGATAAATTCACCTGACTGGCAATACTTCAGTATACATTTTACTTTTTATGTCGCCTTATTCTTAAAAAATGGTTTCAAAACTATATTCAAACTCATATTGTGGTATGGTCCTGGAAATTTATTTTAGATATGTACAAGAAAATTTATTGCTAATTTTGTTAAAATGGAGGGAGAAAACCTTATTATATGATCAAATGGCTAATTCTTCAAATTCCAACCCATTCCATATTGTTCAAAGTCCATCGTGAAGCTCTCTCTTTCCATCTCGAGCAAGTTTAACTTATTTTATTTATGTTTCAATAATCTCATTGATTTTTTTTTATTCATGTCAATCTTAATAAAAATGTATTGAAATTTGCAGGATTCTGATTCAAAATCGAGTTCAGATGCAAAAAATATTTTAGTACCAATTCAAAAACGTTGGAAGGTCTTATCAGAAATAACATACCACAAGCATTTGGTAGATGAAAATGGATAGTCGCTTTACCCTTCCAATTGTGACATTCCATCTTACAACCGCAATCATTGATTGACGATGGTAATACTTGTTTGGTATAATGCAATTTGAACAAACAAATTATTGCATTGTGCTTAGTAATATCATCGATGTACTAATGTTCAATATTTTTGAAATTAGAATTCTTCTAATGATGAGCGACCTACCTACCATCTTTTGTTTCACCCCAAAACAATGTCAACCGAGAGAAGGCTGCAATGAGAGCACAAATCAGAGATGAAGCATACCAAAAATGATTGAATCAACCATCTATTCAATTCTCATTACATCTAGATTCACCAATTACGAATGACTACAACAATAGTACTTCTTCAGAAGTTGGCAATGGATACATTCAAAAAGAGGTTGGTATGGATTATTACTTACGAGATATGACTTCCATGAAAACAATGTTGTTAGATACATTCCAGAACAATGAGCTAGGGGATGATGCTCATATCAATAATACCATTTTCGAAAGCCTAAAATATGCTTCCACCACCCCTCTCTTTGGACCTAGTGTCTAGACAAAGTCTACCCATATTGGGAAAACAATGTTACTCTACAACGTGAAAGCAAAGTTTGGCATGTCAAACACATGTTTCTAGGCAATATTGAGGTAATTGACCAACAAGTGTCATATATTAATTTTTTGAAATCTTGTCACACAATCAACATTAGAAATGGTTTCTTTTATAAACATTAAATGACCTTGTATATTAATTCTATTGCCCACTAATTGCGAGATATTCAAAGATAAGGTTTTCCCTAGTGATGATGTTTTGCCCGGTAGTTGCGAAGAGGCAAAGCAGTTGTTGAAAATGTTGGGTGTTCAGTATATATCATATCATGCATGTCTGAATTATTGTATTCTATATAGAGGAGAATATGCAGACAAAGAGACATGTCTGAAATGTGGGCATGACATGTACCATAAATCAAATAAAAATGGTAAATCCCAAGGTCCTCATCATAAGATATTGAGCACATGCCTATAATCCCAAGGATTCAAAGGCTCTTTCGTTGCAAATAATTAGCTATGTTGCAAGGCTGACATGCCTCGCACAGAAGTGAGTCGGGAGTTATGAAAATACCAATAGATCCAATATTTAGCCATGAAGCATATAGAGAATACATGGCCAAAAAAATTCAAGGATGAAGTACAAAGTCTACAACTCAGCATAACAATGGATGGCGTGAACCCATATTCCCTCCAAAACACTAACTATTATGTTTGGCATGTAGTAGTGATCAATAAAAATATCCCCCCATGGTTGTCCGTGAAGAATGAACATCTTATGTTGGCTCTTATATTCCCTGGTAGAAGACAAGTGAAGAATATTGATGTCTACCTACAACCATTGGTAGATGAATCGAAGGAATTATGGGAAGGGATGCATGCATATGATGTATCCATACCCATCACAACAGAGAGGAGTTTTACGTTGTATGGCATATATGCTTACACCACACATCATTATCTAGGCTTAGGAGTTTTCTCTGGTAATTAACACGTTTATTGATTTTTTTTATATACGTAACAATATTTATTTGCATATTTAATTTGATGTGATTGGAATTCTATTCTTAAATGCTAACATGTTATGTATACAACAATTTTGCAGGTCTTATAACTAAAGGTTATCATGGATGTAAATGTTGTGGACCTTCTCTGAAGGCTAAGTGGTAAACCATCATCTGCTTTCAATGGTAAACCAAAGAGAACCCAAAGGCCTGCAATAATGACATCAGCAGGATGGCTTAGAGCATATGAGAGAGAGAAGGATAAGGAGATTACAAAAATGTTTGATTCAAATGGGGAGCCTATGTTCGATGGTATGGAATTATTCGACACCTATGTTGAGAAATTGCCTATTGGGATGAAAATGAAATCTATCTTTTACGAGCTCCTTTATTGGGAGCATCTTAATATTGCCCACTTACTAGATCCCATGCATATATTTAAAAATGTTTCATCTTCTTTATGGAGGCACATATCATCGAAAGAAAGTGACACATTGGTTGTGAGAGATCTTATTTCTTCAAAAACTAAAAAGAAACATTGGCCAAGATAAGAAAGTAGAGGAGAGGTTGGTCCCTCTTGGTCTTTCAAAGAAGGTGATGTCCCAAGGATTTTGAAGAAAGATGATCTTTCTTTGGAAAAGAAAGTTATATTGGGTGAGAAGGTGCATTCTTTATACGGGTCTTCCCTACGACGTTGCTTCACTGTGTGTTAATACCATTTGTCGGGGTTGAAATCACGTGACCATTTGAACCTTCTAAAAGTATGTCATTTGTCAAAAATATGATTTTATTATTTTTATTTTTTATTTTTATGCCATGGGATAAAACATAATTAAATTTTTATGTGTTTACTTTGTAGTGTCATTATCCTTTGCTCGTGCGTGGGTGTGTGAACTGTGACTTCCCCCATCACCTAAGGCGTGCCATATCTAAATTATCTGCATTTTTACATTGGATCACATCAAAGGAGATTCATATGGCTAGCATTCCACGGTGGTGTCAAGAGATAGTTGAGATTGTTTGTATGTCTTAGAAGGAGCTACCGCCGAGTTTCATGGACTTGCAGGTTCTTCTTCTAATTCACCTAGTAGATGAGGTTGAATTAGTCGGGGTGGTCTCTTGTCGTTGGATGTTTTTTTAAGAGAGGTACATGAAGAAATTGAAAGGATTTGTTCGTCAAAGGGCAAAACCTGAGGGGTCTATGGCAGAGTGTAACATCCCCTGGACACCAACAGGTCGAAAACACGCTACCTCAGACATACACTGTCTCCAAGACTAATACCCAAGTGGCGTACCTAGCCAACCAAGTCGGAATCACCACTTGGAAACTTTCATGTTCTAATATTCATATATATGTATCTATATAATACAATTTAAATAGACATAAACACTTTTCTCATACACTTATTCATGCAGAAGCAACATTAATACATACATGCAATATATACAGACAATTCTAATAACATTATAATTTGTATACTAGATACACAACATACAATGAACATAAAATTGGTACTTATCTTTTGATTAAGAATACCATCGACTGCATGCAAACCTTCCACGAACCTCCCAAATTTAGACCACGCTGCTCATCATTCTAAGTAGGGGTCACCCCCGAGCTGGGACTAAAATCCACCGAGCGAGGTATTCCTAGGCTAGGCAAGGTCGACAGAATAGTCGCACAGTTCAACAAGAATGAGTTCCTCCCAGGAGTCACTTACGCCCACCACTCACGGACTCTCATTCCCCACATGTCTGTCCCACCCCAGGAGTATACACCTTCACTGTCACACAACCCATTGGTTGCTCCATCTCCCTTCCAGGGCTTTAGCAACAGGTCGAATAGGAATCCTCAGAGCTTTGTAGCTGCTACTAGACTCCCTCCATGAGAATTCACTTCCTCAACACACTCTTTCACCTGGAGAGAGTTGCTTACAGGCCTGGCAACCTGTTTCTTATATCCACTGGCTTGACAACCCGCTTCTTCACTCTCATTCCTAAATACATGGGCATGGTGATGGAAACAATAGAAACTGGACATGGGGGGCGGTAATGACAAAACAATATGTAGGCAACCCGCAGGGTATAGGTGCAACAAGGGTATCAATTTGAGCTTGTTGCAGAGGTTCGGGGTGGTTGAAGAATTCCACAATGGTGTTTCAGGGTTACCATGTGCTTGCTGGGTGCGCTGGTGCAAAATGGCAAAAGATCCCCAAAATAGTAATAATTCTCACTTATATTTGCTTGTGCCTGAGCTAACACATGGTGCTCATGAAGCGCATTCCTCTCCATTTGGAAGTCGTACCTTTCCCCAAAGGAACTTAGGATATATTCATATCCCACTCACCACATTTAGAAGAATAATATAGTATTCTATTAGACTTAATCTCTTAAGCTTGGTTGGCCCCTCTTTCCATCCTCTCAGCCCCCTCCCTTACCCAGCCTAGGGGAGTTCATCTCCCCCATACTCTTTCTTCGTGGTCAGTTTACATGTAGTGATGTTGTTTATATTAAATATATAAATATTTACCTGTACAACAAAACAGGCTCCAAGCCTTTATCATCTAGGATCTTTGGCCTAAAAGTACATAAGCCCCTAGATTATAACACTTGGCTCACCATCCTATATAAAATATTTACAATTCGTAATTACAATTGGGCTCGTCCTTGGGGTATTACAATCCCCTCCCCTTATTTTTGCACTTTCCTCAGTGCGATTTATTTACACATCAACAAGATTTCCAAAATCTTCAAAAAGATGTGGGTATTATGCTCACATAGCATCTTCATGCTCCCATGTTGCGTCCTTATGACCATACCAGGTCCAATGGACCTTTGCAAGCCCTATGGCTCGATTCTGGAGCTGCTTGCTCTTCCAGTCCAGTATGCGCATCGAATGCACTTGTAAAGCACCTTCTTGCTCCACCTGAATCACATTCCAATCAATCACATGATTACCATTATGTATATATTTCTTGAGAAATGAGACATGAAATACATTATGAATAGTCATGCATGCAGGCAATGCAAGCATATAAGCTATTGATCCAATAATTTCTAGAATTTCAAATGGTCCACAATATATGGCTGCCAACTTGGAATAGTTTCACAACTTCAAGGAACTTATGTCGGCTTTCACCTTCAAGAAAACATGATCACCCACTTTAAACTCCCTGTGGGTTCTACCTTTGTCAGAATAGTTTTTTTACCTGTCTTGGGCAACCTTCAAATTCTTGTTTATCTTTAACAATTGCTCTTCCATTTCCCCTAGAAACTCTGGCCAAATTATTTCTCTATCAGCTGGGTTGTCCCAGCTTATTGGTGTGTTTCACTTTCTGCCATAAAGTGCCTTAAATGGGCTCATCTTCAGTGATGCTTGGTACCCATTGTTGTAAGAAAATTCTACCAAGTGTAGGTAGTCTTCCCATCTGGATGGTTTGTCCATCACATACATTCTTAACATATCTTCTATCACTTGATTTACTCTTTTTGTTTGTCCATCAGACTCAGGACGATAGGTTGTGTTGAAGTTCATGCTCGTTCCAAACCCCTTGAATAGTCCTCTCCAAAAATTCGAGGTAAATTTTGGGTCTCTGTCAGACACAATTGTCTTGGGAATATCGTGCAATTGTGTTACTTCCTTCATATATATATCAACAACATTAGTTTCCTTGCGAGTAGTCTTCAATGGAATAAAATGGGCAACTTTCGTAAGCTTATCCACCACCACCATGATGGAATCATGTTGCTTGTTTTTCCTAGGTAATCCTATGATGAAATTCATTGTCACCACTTCCCAATTCCACTCAGGGATGGGTAATGGTTGTAACAACGCAACTGGGTGTCTATGCTCAGCTTTGAGCCTTTGACACTCCATACATATGGCGATGTACTCTGCAATTTATTTCTTCATGCTTGCCCAATAGTAATGGCTCTTGACTCCTACCATTATTTTTTGATATCCAGGGTGCCCAACATAAGGCACATTATGCATCTCTTTCAAGATCATACTCCTCAATTCGTGAGAACTGGGTACACAAATTATGTTCCTGTACAGGAGTATTCCATCAACTTCCAATCTATAATCTTCTATTTTTTGTAACATCTTACCTTGTTGTAACTTTGTTACCGTTTCCATGTACTGCAAATCTACTTTTGTAGCTTCCAAAATTATGTCTTTAAGATCGGTTTGATACATGTTGATGGTTGTAGCATGTAGTTCATGCACTCTTCTGCTGAGTGCATTAGCCACTTTGTTCTCATTTCCTTTGATGTGCTTGATATCAAAGTCATATTCACAGAGGAATTCCAACCATTTGTTTTTCCTG
>JASDQU010373694.1:73688-108459 GCA_032191745.1 Picea mariana | reverse complement strand
TGTGGCAGTTGGAAAGAAGATCTATAGAGCAGACATGCATGTGGATGAGCACAGGTGAACGTGTGAAGATCTGGTTCTTTTGTGTAATGCAATGAATCAGAGCTATGACATCCCAATGGATGTGCCCCTAATGGATGAGCACTAGTGGGTGTATCAAATCCTTTGATATATATTGTTCAAGAGTCAGACCTACCTGTAACCCTAATTGTTATGTAAAGGGTACAGGTCGGCCCTACCTTAATATGTCTAATAATAAATGCAAAAGATAATTAATATTGTTAATATTAATTATAATAATAATAATAAATATAAAGTGACTTAGAGAGGTCGGCCCTATTGAGCCAATAGACGCTTTTGTTGATTGGACAAGTCTAATATAAGTAAGGGATGATTCCCCATTGTGGAATCATATCTTCCTTGTGTGTTTGAAAATTACAGCAAATACATCTACTTGGGAAAATATGTTCACCTCTCTTGGGTACTAGTCTTCTAGGGCTTCAACACCCTCTTGTGTGCTAGGTCATTCTTGGTGGTGAAAGGTCCTTCTCTTGAAGAATATAGCAAAGGATTTGGCTGGGTTTTCTTCCTTTGTTGAGAAGGGTTTCCCAGGATATTTTTTGTGTTCTTATGCATGGTGTTTCTTCTTGTGATCTTGGTTGCTGCAACATTCTTGTTTATGGTTAAGACATGAAAAATGAAGTGAACTACATGCTTAACCTAGCTTATTGAAAAAACAACAAAAATAACATGACAATACCGTATTTTTTTATTGATATATGAAAACTAAATATCACAAAATTGATATATTAATAAATGAATACTTTGTAATATATGAATATTACTTTTTGAACTATTCATATGAATATTAATATATGAATATTAAAAGTGTTTTTATGAATATTACTTTTTGAACTATTCTTTTTTGTTGTTGTATGTTTTTATTATTGCAAGTGTGACAGGTATCACTGACCATTGCTTTGGAAATGTTTTTTGTAGTTTAAATATAACCGGGTTCTTGGAATCATTGGATTGAATTCTATATTGTAAGTGGAAAGTACGTCTATATGTTCATTCCACTATATCCCTCATAGTTCTGTAAAAGTTTTCCCCTCTTTGATTAATCTCCAACACCACTCCAAATGAGCTAAGGACCAATTCATCATCATTTAAATCTTTTATATTAATTAATTTTTTTTGTTATGATGACATTTTATTCCCTCATTGTTGGTTCCTGCAGAAAATTAAACATATGTGAATTAGTAGATTGTTTGAAACATGTCATCTAATATTTTTAAGTATACTATTAATGAAAATTCATAAAAAAAAGGTCATATTGAATACTATTTTTTTATTCACCTGATTCATCCCTCTGCAATTTTCCCATCAAGCTTTTACGCTCTTCTTCACTTAGATAAAAAATAATCTTATCGAGCTTCCTCATTTTGTGGCCCTGCATGACACACACTAACCAATACATATTAGTTAAACTTACATCTAGTTCAACCATATTAATTTTGTATAGAATTTACATAGAACCTGTCTTTTTTGTTTTTCGAGATGTCTCATCATTGTGTCGACTATAAATTTTCTTATTTGAACTCTTCTCACTCATATTTTTATCAATATACAACATGTACCATTCAATACAAAAATTATTAAACATATTTTATAAATAAATCACATAATTTTCGGCAAAAAAAAACCGTTGTAACCGGTGTGTTTTTATATACAAATCACCGATGCGTTTATTACATGAAACGCACCGGGATTTCCATACAAAAACACGCACAGGATAGTTTAATTTCTTTTTTCAAAATATTTTGAATTACGACAATGTTATATATATATATATATAAGACATCAGACCGACTACAATAGAAAACAAAAACATAACAAAAAAATCAAACATTCATAAAAAAAAAAAAAAAAACAATAGAAAAATTACACATTGATGAGAAGAAAAATTTTAAAAAGTACGTGACAACATTTTCTAGTTGTTTAAATGAGAACATTGACGATATTTTTTTTTGCACCATATTTAAAAAAAAAAATGTCTTTATAGGCGTGTTCCTTATACATAAACACATCAGTGTGTTTCTGTCGAAATAACACACCAAAAAATTGGAAACCATCTATTTTTTTTTTTTTTAAAAGGCAGAGTGTTGAATGTGTTTGGGATCTGATGCAATAAGTGGTCATTTTGCATTTCATGTCAAACACTTATATATAGAAAAACAAACCCATTAGATCTAAAATACCTAAAATGAAAATCTCTAATTTTGAAGTGATAGAGGGAGTTAAACCCTAGGGTGAAATTTTGCATTCACATAAGGGAAAAAAAACAAAGGTTTAAGGTAAGTATGATTTTTTTTTCTCTGAATATAGGGTTTTGAGTGAATCACCATACCCTTCAAATCATGTTTTCTGAATATTTTTTTTGTTCCAAAGTATTCTTCTGCTCCACAATGCTCCCATGTATGTCTCTCTTTGAAATTTGTCTCCTGTAAATTTTGACAAAATAATGAAAATATTGAATACCTTCTTAATATTAAAAAAACTTTATGAAAAGGGTTTAGAGTGAATCACCATACCCTTCAAATTATCATATTCTGAATAATAATATGGTTTCAAAGTATTTTGCTCCTCCATAGTGTTCCTCGATATGTCTCTCTTGCAAGTCTTTTCCCTGCAAAATTTTGCAAAATAATGAAATAGTGAATATTTTTTAGTATTTAAATGACTTTATGAAATTTGATTCCTTCTCTTTTTTTAATTGTTTTAAAAAATCGTGTTTTATTTTTAACGTTTTTGTCACGACGGTGTGTTTATGTAAGACCCACTGATGTGGCCATATTATTTGACGCACTGACGACATATAATTGTTTTTATTAACAAAATCTTGAAACACGGTGTGGTTGATTTTTCAACAGTCGTTGCATTTGTGGTTTATAAGCGCAACAAGATGCTTTTAAATTTATTTGAACTTTTGTTTACGCATAAAATAGTATATTCATCTCAAATTATCTTTTAGGATAAATTCACCTGACTGGCAATACTTCAGTATACATTTTACTTTTTATGTCGCCTTATTCTTAAAAAATGGTTTCAAAACTATATTCAAACTCATATTGTGGTATGGTCCTGGAAATTTATTTTAGATATGTACAAGAAAATTTATTGCTAATTTTGTTAAAATGGAGGGAGAAAACCTTATTATATGATCAAATGGCTAATTCTTCAAATTCCAACCCATTCCATATTGTTCAAAGTCCATCGTGAAGCTCTCTCTTTCCATCTCGAGCAAGTTTAACTTATTTTATTTATGTTTCAATAATCTCATTGATTTTTTTTTATTCATGTCAATCTTAATAAAAATGTATTGAAATTTGCAGGATTCTGATTCAAAATCGAGTTCAGATGCAAAAAATATTTTAGTACCAATTCAAAAACGTTGGAAGGTCTTATCAGAAATAACATACCACAAGCATTTGGTAGATGAAAATGGATAGTCGCTTTACCCTTCCAATTGTGACATTCCATCTTACAACCGCAATCATTGATTGACGATGGTAATACTTGTTTGGTATAATGCAATTTGAACAAACAAATTATTGCATTGTGCTTAGTAATATCATCGATGTACTAATGTTCAATATTTTTGAAATTAGAATTCTTCTAATGATGAGCGACCTACCTACCATCTTTTGTTTCACCCCAAAACAATGTCAACCGAGAGAAGGCTGCAATGAGAGCACAAATCAGAGATGAAGCATACCAAAAATGATTGAATCAACCATCTATTCAATTCTCATTACATCTAGATTCACCAATTACGAATGACTACAACAATAGTACTTCTTCAGAAGTTGGCAATGGATACATTCAAAAAGAGGTTGGTATGGATTATTACTTACGAGATATGACTTCCATGAAAACAATGTTGTTAGATACATTCCAGAACAATGAGCTAGGGGATGATGCTCATATCAATAATACCATTTTCGAAAGCCTAAAATATGCTTCCACCACCCCTCTCTTTGGACCTAGTGTCTAGACAAAGTCTACCCATATTGGGAAAACAATGTTACTCTACAACGTGAAAGCAAAGTTTGGCATGTCAAACACATGTTTCTAGGCAATATTGAGGTAATTGACCAACAAGTGTCATATATTAATTTTTTGAAATCTTGTCACACAATCAACATTAGAAATGGTTTCTTTTATAAACATTAAATGACCTTGTATATTAATTCTATTGCCCACTAATTGCGAGATATTCAAAGATAAGGTTTTCCCTAGTGATGATGTTTTGCCCGGTAGTTGCGAAGAGGCAAAGCAGTTGTTGAAAATGTTGGGTGTTCAGTATATATCATATCATGCATGTCTGAATTATTGTATTCTATATAGAGGAGAATATGCAGACAAAGAGACATGTCTGAAATGTGGGCATGACATGTACCATAAATCAAATAAAAATGGTAAATCCCAAGGTCCTCATCATAAGATATTGAGCACATGCCTATAATCCCAAGGATTCAAAGGCTCTTTCGTTGCAAATAATTAGCTATGTTGCAAGGCTGACATGCCTCGCACAGAAGTGAGTCGGGAGTTATGAAAATACCAATAGATCCAATATTTAGCCATGAAGCATATAGAGAATACATGGCCAAAAAAATTCAAGGATGAAGTACAAAGTCTACAACTCAGCATAACAATGGATGGCGTGAACCCATATTCCCTCCAAAACACTAACTATTATGTTTGGCATGTAGTAGTGATCAATAAAAATATCCCCCCATGGTTGTCCGTGAAGAATGAACATCTTATGTTGGCTCTTATATTCCCTGGTAGAAGACAAGTGAAGAATATTGATGTCTACCTACAACCATTGGTAGATGAATCGAAGGAATTATGGGAAGGGATGCATGCATATGATGTATCCATACCCATCACAACAGAGAGGAGTTTTACGTTGTATGGCATATATGCTTACACCACACATCATTATCTAGGCTTAGGAGTTTTCTCTGGTAATTAACACGTTTATTGATTTTTTTTATATACGTAACAATATTTATTTGCATATTTAATTTGATGTGATTGGAATTCTATTCTTAAATGCTAACATGTTATGTATACAACAATTTTGCAGGTCTTATAACTAAAGGTTATCATGGATGTAAATGTTGTGGACCTTCTCTGAAGGCTAAGTGGTAAACCATCATCTGCTTTCAATGGTAAACCAAAGAGAACCCAAAGGCCTGCAATAATGACATCAGCAGGATGGCTTAGAGCATATGAGAGAGAGAAGGATAAGGAGATTACAAAAATGTTTGATTCAAATGGGGAGCCTATGTTCGATGGTATGGAATTATTCGACACCTATGTTGAGAAATTGCCTATTGGGATGAAAATGAAATCTATCTTTTACGAGCTCCTTTATTGGGAGCATCTTAATATTGCCCACTTACTAGATCCCATGCATATATTTAAAAATGTTTCATCTTCTTTATGGAGGCACATATCATCGAAAGAAAGTGACACATTGGTTGTGAGAGATCTTATTTCTTCAAAAACTAAAAAGAAACATTGGCCAAGATAAGAAAGTAGAGGAGAGGTTGGTCCCTCTTGGTCTTTCAAAGAAGGTGATGTCCCAAGGATTTTGAAGAAAGATGATCTTTCTTTGGAAAAGAAAGTTATATTGGGTGAGAAGGTGCATTCTTTATACGGGTCTTCCCTACGACGTTGCTTCACTGTGTGTTAATACCATTTGTCGGGGTTGAAATCACGTGACCATTTGAACCTTCTAAAAGTATGTCATTTGTCAAAAATATGATTTTATTATTTTTATTTTTTATTTTTATGCCATGGGATAAAACATAATTAAATTTTTATGTGTTTACTTTGTAGTGTCATTATCCTTTGCTCGTGCGTGGGTGTGTGAACTGTGACTTCCCCCATCACCTAAGGCGTGCCATATCTAAATTATCTGCATTTTTACATTGGATCACATCAAAGGAGATTCATATGGCTAGCATTCCACGGTGGTGTCAAGAGATAGTTGAGATTGTTTGTATGTCTTAGAAGGAGCTACCGCCGAGTTTCATGGACTTGCAGGTTCTTCTTCTAATTCACCTAGTAGATGAGGTTGAATTAGTCGGGGTGGTCTCTTGTCGTTGGATGTTTTTTTAAGAGAGGTACATGAAGAAATTGAAAGGATTTGTTCGTCAAAGGGCAAAACCTGAGGGGTCTATGGCAGAGTGTAACATCCCCTGGACACCAACAGGTCGAAAACACGCTACCTCAGACATACACTGTCTCCAAGACTAATACCCAAGTGGCGTACCTAGCCAACCAAGTCGGAATCACCACTTGGAAACTTTCATGTTCTAATATTCATATATATGTATCTATATAATACAATTTAAATAGACATAAACACTTTTCTCATACACTTATTCATGCAGAAGCAACATTAATACATACATGCAATATATACAGACAATTCTAATAACATTATAATTTGTATACTAGATACACAACATACAATGAACATAAAATTGGTACTTATCTTTTGATTAAGAATACCATCGACTGCATGCAAACCTTCCACGAACCTCCCAAATTTAGACCACGCTGCTCATCATTCTAAGTAGGGGTCACCCCCGAGCTGGGACTAAAATCCACCGAGCGAGGTATTCCTAGGCTAGGCAAGGTCGACAGAATAGTCGCACAGTTCAACAAGAATGAGTTCCTCCCAGGAGTCACTTACGCCCACCACTCACGGACTCTCATTCCCCACATGTCTGTCCCACCCCAGGAGTATACACCTTCACTGTCACACAACCCATTGGTTGCTCCATCTCCCTTCCAGGGCTTTAGCAACAGGTCGAATAGGAATCCTCAGAGCTTTGTAGCTGCTACTAGACTCCCTCCATGAGAATTCACTTCCTCAACACACTCTTTCACCTGGAGAGAGTTGCTTACAGGCCTGGCAACCTGTTTCTTATATCCACTGGCTTGACAACCCGCTTCTTCACTCTCATTCCTAAATACATGGGCATGGTGATGGAAACAATAGAAACTGGACATGGGGGGCGGTAATGACAAAACAATATGTAGGCAACCCGCAGGGTATAGGTGCAACAAGGGTATCAATTTGAGCTTGTTGCAGAGGTTCGGGGTGGTTGAAGAATTCCACAATGGTGTTTCAGGGTTACCATGTGCTTGCTGGGTGCGCTGGTGCAAAATGGCAAAAGATCCCCAAAATAGTAATAATTCTCACTTATATTTGCTTGTGCCTGAGCTAACACATGGTGCTCATGAAGCGCATTCCTCTCCATTTGGAAGTCGTACCTTTCCCCAAAGGAACTTAGGATATATTCATATCCCACTCACCACATTTAGAAGAATAATATAGTATTCTATTAGACTTAATCTCTTAAGCTTGGTTGGCCCCTCTTTCCATCCTCTCAGCCCCCTCCCTTACCCAGCCTAGGGGAGTTCATCTCCCCCATACTCTTTCTTCGTGGTCAGTTTACATGTAGTGATGTTGTTTATATTAAATATATAAATATTTACCTGTACAACAAAACAGGCTCCAAGCCTTTATCATCTAGGATCTTTGGCCTAAAAGTACATAAGCCCCTAGATTATAACACTTGGCTCACCATCCTATATAAAATATTTACAATTCGTAATTACAATTGGGCTCGTCCTTGGGGTATTACAATCCCCTCCCCTTATTTTTGCACTTTCCTCAGTGCGATTTATTTACACATCAACAAGATTTCCAAAATCTTCAAAAAGATGTGGGTATTATGCTCACATAGCATCTTCATGCTCCCATGTTGCGTCCTTATGACCATACCAGGTCCAATGGACCTTTGCAAGCCCTATGGCTCGATTCTGGAGCTGCTTGCTCTTCCAGTCCAGTATGCGCATCGAATGCACTTGTAAAGCACCTTCTTGCTCCACCTGAATCACATTCCAATCAATCACATGATTACCATTATGTATATATTTCTTGAGAAATGAGACATGAAATACATTATGAATAGTCATGCATGCAGGCAATGCAAGCATATAAGCTATTGATCCAATAATTTCTAGAATTTCAAATGGTCCACAATATATGGCTGCCAACTTGGAATAGTTTCACAACTTCAAGGAACTTATGTCGGCTTTCACCTTCAAGAAAACATGATCACCCACTTTAAACTCCCTGTGGGTTCTACCTTTGTCAGAATAGTTTTTTTACCTGTCTTGGGCAACCTTCAAATTCTTGTTTATCTTTAACAATTGCTCTTCCATTTCCCCTAGAAACTCTGGCCAAATTATTTCTCTATCAGCTGGGTTGTCCCAGCTTATTGGTGTGTTTCACTTTCTGCCATAAAGTGCCTTAAATGGGCTCATCTTCAGTGATGCTTGGTACCCATTGTTGTAAGAAAATTCTACCAAGTGTAGGTAGTCTTCCCATCTGGATGGTTTGTCCATCACATACATTCTTAACATATCTTCTATCACTTGATTTACTCTTTTTGTTTGTCCATCAGACTCAGGACGATAGGTTGTGTTGAAGTTCATGCTCGTTCCAAACCCCTTGAATAGTCCTCTCCAAAAATTCGAGGTAAATTTTGGGTCTCTGTCAGACACAATTGTCTTGGGAATATCGTGCAATTGTGTTACTTCCTTCATATATATATCAACAACATTAGTTTCCTTGCGAGTAGTCTTCAATGGAATAAAATGGGCAACTTTCGTAAGCTTATCCACCACCACCATGATGGAATCATGTTGCTTGTTTTTCCTAGGTAATCCTATGATGAAATTCATTGTCACCACTTCCCAATTCCACTCAGGGATGGGTAATGGTTGTAACAACGCAACTGGGTGTCTATGCTCAGCTTTGAGCCTTTGACACTCCATACATATGGCGATGTACTCTGCAATTTATTTCTTCATGCTTGCCCAATAGTAATGGCTCTTGACTCCTACCATTATTTTTTGATATCCAGGGTGCCCAACATAAGGCACATTATGCATCTCTTTCAAGATCATACTCCTCAATTCGTGAGAACTGGGTACACAAATTATGTTCCTGTACAGGAGTATTCCATCAACTTCCAATCTATAATCTTCTATTTTTTGTAACATCTTACCTTGTTGTAACTTTGTTACCGTTTCCATGTACTGCAAATCTACTTTTGTAGCTTCCAAAATTATGTCTTTAAGATCGGTTTGATACATGTTGATGGTTGTAGCATGTAGTTCATGCACTCTTCTGCTGAGTGCATTAGCCACTTTGTTCTCATTTCCTTTGATGTGCTTGATATCAAAGTCATATTCACAGAGGAATTCCAACCATTTGTTTTTCCTGGAATTTAAAGTAGGTTGATCAAACAAATATATCAGACCATTATGGTTTGTCCTCAGCTTAAACCTCTTTCCCATGAGGTACTATCTTCATTTCTTTAAAGCATGTACTATGGCTGCCATCTCCAAATCATGAGTGGCATAGATCCTTTCATTCTCTTTCAATTTCCTGGATTCAAAACATATCACAAACTCATTCTGACTGAGGACTCCACCCATTCCTTCTTTGCATGAATCTGTGCAAACCACAAACTCTTCATTCGGATCTACAATCCTCAGAATTGGAGTGTTGGTTAACATCTTCTTCAATTGTTGGAATCTCTTTTCACATTCTTCTGTCCATTGAAATTTTACCCCTTTTCTTTGCAAGGAAGTGATTACGTGAGAAATCCTCAAAAATCCTGCAATGAATCTCCTGTAGTAGCCAGCTAGACCCATGAAGGATCTGACTTTTGTCACATTCTTAGATGTTGTCCACCCTTTAATGGATTCAATCTTTTTGGGGTCTAATGTTATTCCCTCTTAGGATATTATATGCCCCAAATAGTGAATTTGATTTTGGTAAAATGAGCACTTGCTCAATTTGACAAACAATTGGTGTTGTCTTAGCACCTGTAACACCATCGTCAAGTGATGCTCGTGCTCTTGTTCTGTCTTGGAATATACAAGGATGTCATCCAAAAAGACAATGACAAAATTTTCTAAATATTCTCGAAAAACACCATTCATTATGCACATGAAAACAATTGGTACATTTGATAACCCAAATGGCACCACTATGAACTCATAATGACCATACTTTGTCTTGAAGGCGGTCTTGTTGATGTCTTCATATTTAATCCTTACCTCATGGTATCCTGACCTGAGATCTATCTTTGAAAATATCCTTGCATCCTTTCACTGATCAAAGAGATCATCAATCCTTGGTAGATGATACTTATTCTTTATAGTTAATTTATTTAATTGCCTGAAGTCAATGCACAATCTCTAGGTCCCATCTTTCTTCTTCAAAAATAACATTGGGGCACCCCAAGGTGACACACTTGGGCGTATGTACCCCTTCTTTAAAATTTCTTCAAGCTACATTTGCAGTACTTTCAGTTCTGGTGTGCTCATCCGGTAGGGAGTCTTTGATACTGGAGCTGCCCCAGGCATCAAGTTTATAGAGAAATCAATCTCTCTCTTTGGGGGTAGCCCTACTATCTCCTTGAACACATCGTCTAAACATTTCAGGATTGAATGATCCCCCAATTTTGACACCTTATCCTTAGGTTCTTCTTCCATATGGGTTGCAAATATTTCATAGCCCTTCCTGTAACACTTCTTCAGCCGCATTGTTGAGATTTCTCTTATAGTAATTACCCTGGGAATTCCTTGGACTGCTATCTGATTTCCTTCCTCATCCAGGAAATTGAATGCCTTGTTATGACAGTATAATATGGCATGGTGTTGCTCCAACTAATCCATACCAATTAGACAGTGATATGATCCCAAAAGAAATATGTTCAAATCTGCCTTGGTACTCAGTCCATTCATGCCCATTGGACATGATTTAACTAACTCAACAACCTTTCTCTTGGCTTCTGTAGCTAGCTGCACCAACCAAGATTTCCCATGCTTGCTTCTTCAAAATTGAAATCTTTCCACTACCTTAGGATCTATATGGCTATGACTAGCCCCATAAATCAATTAAAATAGTAAAGGCATGGTGATTGATCATACCTTCGACTTCAATCATGTGTGATTGAAACTCAGCTTGCTTGTTGTCCAGGGCTGCATAGATCCTTGGTACTCTTATGCCTATGTCCTCCATTGTTTCTGCTTACTGAACATTGTGAACAACTCTCACTTTGTCACTTATGTGAGGGGAATCTTTATACTTATGATCTCCTTTACAACCCCAACATTCCATAGGTGTCTGCCTTGGCCTTTGCCCACCTACTTCAGCCATCCTGGGCTCTCTCAAAATTGGTTGTCCTTGAGGACTATTTCTGAAAAAAGGTGGCTTGTTCCCCTTATGCCTTTTCTCCCTCTTAAACTTCCTCTTTTATTCCCAAGCTCTTTGGAAAGTAGGCTTTCCCTTATGTTGATCATATAAACACTTTTCCCTTCTTATGGTTTCTTCCATAGTTTTACGATTATCATACTGGATTTTGTCACTGATGAAAGATGGCATCCCACTCAGATATCTCTGGATCTTGACTATCTCCTCCTTAATGAAAGAGACATACTTCAATAGCTATAGAAATCTCCTTTCATATTCATCTATAGTCATGCTGCCCAATTTAAGTTCAAAGAACTCTTTCATATTTTTGTCATAGTATCTCGTGGTTAAGTACTTCTTTTCAAAATGCCTCTTGAATTCCTTCCATGCAACATTCTTCTCTCTTATGTGATGCACTTGCCCATGTTGATCCCACCACATGGATGCCTTTCCTTTCATCTGATAGATTTTGATTCTTTCTTCTGCATGAGAGGAATAATTATGCAATTGGAAATATTTCTTCATCTTTCTGGTGTTGTCCATCAAAAGTAGGAGGTTTGATCTTATTCATTTCACCCTTTAGTTCAACCACTTCAGATCTCCTATGCTTTCTGTTAGGATATGGACTTGATCTATTGTGTGGCCTCCTTTTGGAATGCCTTTGGGAGTGTTGGTGATGTCTGTTACCACTTCTTTCTCTTCTTTCCTCATCAGGGGACCTGTGGCTCCCTGATTTGTTGGATCCACTTTCCTTATCCAACTTCTTTTCAATTCTTTCCAGTATCTACATTAACTTCCTATTGAACTCTTCCTATTTCTCCTTGGCTCTCTTAAGCCTTTCGTTATTTTCCTGGTGAATTTGAACATCTTTTTGCAAATTTTTAATGATTTTCATCATGCCCACGTCTTTATCTATTTCTTTTCCATGCCCATTGGAGTTCGTTCCTTCAACTCCCAAATGGACATCCATTCCTCTAAATTCATTCTCCTGACTGTAAGCGACTTGTGCCTCATCCATTTCTTTGCACTATGTGACAATTTTGTTCGGTTCCGACAATTGCTAACTCTGCAAAATGTGCAATCAACCGAATTTTGTCAGGCTATTAGTCTTTAATAATTTTCCAGAATAACATAAACCAATCTGATTTAACAAAAAAATATCAAACTCCATTTTTTGTGGGTTTTGGTCGATCAAGAATCCCCACGACTCTATCTCCGAACCATTTTTTGTTCTCCAATTCACTTTCGGTTACTAGCCCCTTTTTCTCAGCCCCCAATTTATGTGACCACGGGATGTGGCCAAGCGCTAGGCTGATAGGCGCTTATTCATAACTTCAGAGCTCTAAATATTCATGCGACTCCAACTACCAATTCCCCGAAGCACCAATTGTGAACTCGCGAAGGATGGTGGATCAACGGTCCACGACTTCTCGGTATCCAACGGCGGAGATTTCCTATGGAACTCTGACTTCAGGAGTTTTCGAAGTACTCCTACATAGATCCGCTGGAGTGTTGGACCGACAAATTCATAAACAAAACATCAACAGTAAGCACCCTTTTGATAACCAATGACCACGATCAACTTCAGGACTCCGGCTTTGGGAGTTCCAAACTGTCCATTCTCTCCATTCTTCTGAAGTGTCAAGTATCTGGACTACTGCATCTGCCTCCACATACCCTCTACCGGTCGACGATTGAGATTAACTACGGCCTCTGGGAGTTCCTGACTCAAGCAACTGCAACACAATTTCCTTCAGGGTACCAAATCTTCGGACCTTGGGATCTGACGCCACGCATCCTTTGCGATCAACGTTCGAGATATACTCTGGCCTTTGGGAGTTCTCGACTCTATGAAAAATGTAACACAATTCCTCTAGAGTGTCCAGTCTCCGGACTGTGGAATCTGTTGCCGCGTGTCCTCCGTGATCAACGGTCGAGGTAGACTCCAGCCTTTGGGAGTCTTCACACTTCAACACAATTCCTCTAGAGTGCCAAGTCTCCATACTGCAGGATTTGGCGCCACACATACCTTGCTATCAAGTTAATGTGGATTCGACTTCATTAAATTCTTCACTAACTTTAACTGCTTTGTGTAACATCAGGGCCCCACTAACCATGCTTGATTGGAGTTTCAAGTGGCAGAATACTAGAAGCGGAAACATGGCCCAATCAGGTGGGTGACACGTGTCATGTTCCAATTGTAATAAACATTCTTCGACAGGTTCTTAACTCACTGACACATGGCACACATCCCATGTGTCCACATTATTTCAAGTGATGTTAGTAAGCTATGCCACTTCGGGACTTCGAGCTTCAGAGTTTCAGAAGATTTTACAGTTGCATTCCTCAAATCTCCCGAACTCCGAAATCCAGAACTTCTTTACCTTCCAGGGTCCACATAGTACATCTCTCAACAATTAAGGTGGTGGAATGTGGCATGTCTAGGAAAGGTCCACATCACCATAGTTGACGTCGTCATGCCACACCACTTTAGCTCTTCGGCTTTGAGACTTCGAGAGATTCCACACTAGCACACTCCAATTCTCTCGAACACGAAACTCCGAATAAGATGATCTTCTGATACACATCTCCTTTAATGAATGGTCTGGATGAAATTTGGACTTCGTGACTTCGAGAGTTTTCTCCTTAGCACACTTTGTTTCTCTCGAATGTTGAATTCCTGAACAAGCTAATCTTTCGACACGTGTCTCTTTTGATGAATGGTCCAGATTAATTCTGGACTTTGGGAGTTTTCACTCTATCACACCTTATTACTCCCGAATGTCGAATTTACGAGTCGTTGTGAGATCTATGACTCACAATCATTCGTGCGCAGATCTGTCAGTTGAGATATGCTTTCCACCACTGCGCCTTACCTTCTGCTCTTGGTTTGATCTAACGGTTCTGATCTATCTTCGACCAAAACTAACGGTCAAGCACTTCTCCCCAGATCTACGGTGTAGATGCACTTCAAACTTTGGGCTTCGACCCCTTTTTCTCTATAACACATAAACCATCCAGCCTTAGACCACACTGCTCGTCACTCTAAGCAACAATCACCCTCAAGCTAGGACTAAAATCCATAGGGTGAGGGATTCCTAGGCTAGGCAAGGTCGATAGGATGGTCGCACAGTTCAACAGGAAGGATTTCCTCCCAGGAGCCACTTATGCCCACCGCTCACAGACTCTTGTTTCCCACATGCCTATTCTACCCCTGAGTATACACCTTTATTGTCACACAGTCCATCGGCTTCTCCACCTCCCTTTCGGGGCTTCAGCAACAGGTCGAACATGAATTCTCAAAGCTCTGTAGCTGCTACTAGGATCCCTCTAGAAGAACTCACTTCCTCAGCACACTCTCTCACCTGGAGACAGTTGCTCACAGGCCTGAAAACTTGTTTCTTCTATCCATGGGCCTGACAACCCGCTTCTTCATTCTCGCTCTTCAATACACATGCATGGTGATGGCAACAATAGAAATTGGACGTGGGGGATGGTAATGACAGAAAAACACGCAGGCAACCCTCAGGGTACAAGTGCAACAAGGGTATCAATTCGGTCTTGTTGCAGAGGTTCGGGGTGGTTGAAGAATTCCACAATGACGTTCCATGGTTACTGTGTGCTATCATAGCCCGTTGGAAAGGTATTTTTGAGAATTACGCATTAGGTCATCAAACTCTGACTATGTCTACAGTTTGAATGTGGCAATAAAAAATAACATTGTTTAGGGCCCCAAAACGGCCCTAGAAGTACAACAAGATGTGCTGACATGAAAACATACAAAACGATCCATTTGGATTAGGTGGGAGGCCACCAGTATCCACCTGGAAGATGTGTAGGGCTCCAGACAGCCCTAGAAGGGTAGACCCCACGATTACAAAGAAGTACAGAAGAACATGTTGAACTAACAACTAACAAAAGGAGCCAGTTGGAACAGGTGGGTGGCCACCAATATCCACCTGGATCAAAACGATTGTTATTTGAACATATTTATATGTCCTTGCATATATTTAAAAATGTTTCATCTTCTTTAAGTATTTCCAATTGTGAAATCTTGAAAAATGTTAAATGTCGAGTTAAACTTTTAATTGGATATGAAATTCTACTTTTTGTGTTGATATAATTAGATGTAATAATATGGTTGATATGCATGTTTAATAGTACAACATTTTTTAGGATATGTTAACATAATAATTCAAAAACTAAGTTTATGTTCATTTATTTTGTAGATTAAAAGTAAGATTAACAAAAAATGTGGATTATAATTAAAAATTTTAATTTATAACATGATTTTGTGATAATTTTGGTGTTTGTTAGTTTACATACTTTTATCATTGCTTTTGAAAATATTTATAAAATTATTCCCCAAATGTTGAGTAAAACCACAATTAATGAAGTAATATTTTAAAATTTGATAGCAAATCAACTTACAAAATAATGACAAAAATAACAATAGGGAGATTTGCATGCATAAAATTTTTAAGCCAATAGAATGCTTATTATTGGAGATCATAACTTTTTTATAATAACACTTTTTAGTGTAGAAGAGTCTATTCAAAAAGAGTAATTAGTACAATGGAAAATAATATTTATTCATATGTAATTTGTTTTTAAAAAAAAAATAGTTAGAATGAATATGTATAATGAACTATCTATGAAATTATAGTTTCAATTTTTAATTATAGTTTCAACCATATCGAATTTTGTAATTTGTAAAAATAAACATGATGATGATAACCATCTTATAACAAACATAAACAACATCTAAAATACACATTTGTATTTGCTAGCTAACATCATCTAATTATATATACCTTTAGCACATATAAACGTCATTAATTAGCTAGCACACATATCTAATAATTTAATAGGGCATCATCATTGTGATCACATTTAACAAAAAACAAGCATTTTTCTAACATCATCATCACACACATCTAACAAGCAACATTTAACATACACATCTATCAAGCACATTTAACATCTAAATCTAACATGACCTAATAATATACACATCAACATTAACATATAAATTAAGTACATCATCAACATGATCAATAGAAAAAAAACACCATATATATATATATATATATATATATATCATGGACAAGTCAAATAACACCTATAAGATATCTGGTCCAACCAATGGCATAATCTGCATATCTACAACAGTAGTGGAGGCCTGGTCTGTAGTGGAAGATGATGCATTGTGAATAGGTCATGTCTTCTCATCTAGGTGAGGTGAAAGAGGAGGATGAGGAATAGGTCAGGCATGCTCATCTAGGTGAGGTGAAAGAGGAGGATGAGGAATAGGTCTGACATGCTCGTCTAGGTTAGGTGAAGGAGGAGGATGATGAATATGTGTTGCCTCCTCATGATCTAGGTGAGGTGAAGGAGGAGGAGGAGGATGTGGAGAAGGATAATCACAGCCACCCTCATCAATCGATGGGGTGTTGGACAAATGGGTCGTATTAGAAGAAGAGTTGTGCCTATCATCGGGATCCCTCCTCGCTGCTAGTAGTCTGGTAGCTCCGATGATATGAAGCATAAGAGGGTTTAAATCACGCGACATATCCATCCAAATCTCTAAGAATGTAGGATCTGCCATGATGTCTTGCATCAGGATAGGGCAGACTCCCACCTCAGTCAAAAGTGTAAGAGTCAGTTGCCCAACTCCAACCTGAATCTAGTATTGGGCCTACAACGCATGTCATGGGGTATCTGCACCCAAGGACCCTGACTCGCCGCGGTCTCATGCATCATATCCTCATTTTCATCTTCTAGGAGAGGAGGCACATGCACAATGAAAGTGCCAATATCTGCAAAATATATAGTACAAAACAATAATTACGCAGTTAATTCATTAAAGAATTTAATAAAACAAGTTAAAGAACATGTTAGAATTAATTTTATTCTAATTAAGTAAGACAATAAAATAAAACTATATTAATTTAAACAAAACACTAATATTACCTCTATCATTTGGTGGCTCATTTGTTGCGAAGAGGATGTTCGAACATCCTCAACAATCCAAAACTGCGTAAGGACATGACGCCATGACGAACATGTGATCCATCGCACTGCCTAGTATCCCTAGTGCATCTAGTGCAATCCTAGCCAGAAACTCCGGCTAGCCCCTCTTGGGCATTAGCTCCCCCCACGTGTGCATCTGCACATGAGTCCTCGGCATAGCAAGATGACGAAAAAAATTTGGTCTCGTCTCTGAAAACCTCTCAAAAAATAAGCAAAATAGCTCTGAGGCAAATGGGAAGTTTGACCTCCCACGTATCATAGCCCAACATTTTTCGAGAGCCATACAAAACTGCCGCAAAAAAGTGGCAGATCATTTGATACACCATGGTCACCGTACCAACGAATCAACATAATACAAAAGAGGGCATCTAATGTGTTTCCCATCACTAGTAAAATGGGCTATGGTAGTTGTTAGCACTTTGTAAATCTGTTCGGTTGATAAGCATACGATGAAGGTAACTTTTTCAACCAACTTTGAGACCCAAAACTAACATTTCGGATCTGGAGAGGGCTCTCTCGGGAGGCGCAGTCTCTGCGCGGGATATGGCTTTGAAAGCAGTGGCTAGATTTAACACCTTTGATATAATGGGTTCTGGTTATATTGGCAAAAGAAAGTAAAACTTGGGCTATGGAGTCGATTTGAGGAAATGACAGAGACAAATGACTCAGTGACCGAACTTGAGACGATAAGGCTAGGCGAGCAACAAACTTCAGTGTAAAACCGTAATGTGTGGCAGGAGAAAACACAGGAAGTAACTCGGAGCACCGTTGCGGGAGAATTAAGAGTTAGCTTTAGAGGAAAACGTTTTGTCTAAGTGGCGTGAACAAGGGGCGCTGCACAACAAATCCACAGGTTCAAAAATTTGTTCTGAAATAAACAAAAAAAGATATGAATAAAGATGAGAGGAAGCACATACACAAAGAAAGAGGCACAATACATCCAACTGCTACAACTAGAATCTTTTCATCAAGTTATAGGACCTTTGCATTAAATTTCAGTCAAAAACTCAAATTACATACAATAGTTCTCGTCTACCAAATTTGTCAACCAACCTGGATTACATCGAAAAGATGAAATATATAAACGAGGGAGCCGCTTGGGCTACCCTGCTTTCTAATTGCTAACCCTAAAACTAAGAAAACTAAATAGCATGCGTTGGAGACTCTTCGCATGGCGCTTTCCAAAAATAAACAATAATCACATCTATTTACACATGACCGTTCACAAATTCGTCACGAGGATTTGATCATTGGACAAGTCTCAATATGAGGAAAAGATGTTTCAATGTTCTCCTTCGATCAGATGTCTAAGCGGGCAGATGTCTGTCGGGAAGTCGCCATCTGCTATAACGGTTTTGATTTTTATTGCGCGCTCATTTGCTGGGAAAAATGTGCGCGGCAAGTGGTTGTTTGATTTTTTACGACCGTTACCAAAATGGTAGAGTGCTTTGGGGAAACGTTTCCTTCAAAACTGCCAAGATTTGTCTTATGCTTTTAGATGCAAAGACGAACACCTGCTAAACTTGTTTTTTGTACGTGTTGGTGAGACCCACGCGAAATTCCTTCTTGGTTGCTTCACATTCCCTGGAATGCGTTGTATGCCTTTACTCTGACAGTCTATGTGCTTCTCGCAGTTGTACAATAGTGTCGTGTGCCTCTCTGAGCTGTCTTTTTATCCATGCCATGTTCCCTTCGCAACCCTGCGTTGCTAACGCTTATGTAGCCTTTGTCGCTAGCTGCCGCCTCAACTCAATGTTTTCCTGATAGAGTTCAACGATAGCCAACTTTGCCTGCTTTAATTGTTGAGATGGCTCTTGATCATTTCCTCCTGCGATATCATTTTCCCTTGTTCTACTCCTGCCTTCGGCCACCAATCTGGCACGTGGCTCTTCTGAAAAGTTAGCTTTCCCAATTTCCTTGTTCTTCCTGGGCCTGCCCCTTCTCCGAGGTATTTGTTGTTAGGGAAACATGGATTCTACTATCTTCCCTCCCTATGCAAGTGTTTTCGCTTCAGGTTCTACGCAGTTTGATCTGATCATCTTTGTGGGTAAAAGAATGACCCCTTTTGTGTCCTTGGGAATTCCTGCTACAGGTGAGAACAAATCCTAGTCATTTTGGGGCTTGGACCTGGCAATTTTGCTGCTCCACGCGCCTTTTCTTACACTCTGGGGGGTCACCATGGCACGACCAATGTGTATTCTGCGCACAGTATATCCAACAGGCGCACGGGGGGGAATTTTGATCAAACTGGACTGGCAAGGGAAATTGCAAATAGAGTGTGGACCTGGTTCCATGATTGAAATGAGTGTCAAGCATATGAGATTTATAACAATTCGAGCAGAAGAAGGAATCATGTTGGAGGACAATGAATTCATGGCGACGAGATGTTTTGAATCGAGTTGCAAGTTTTTCATGGCAAATCCTCGCGTGTAGGATACATGCGATAAGGCTTGTTGAGCATGCATGATACGAATGCCGCGATTTTTCATTTCCTCGACCTTCATGATGAACTGATAATAGTTGTTGTACTTGCCGATGCGACTTCCATTAAATACTTGACTCAACCTAAGGCACGTAGAGACTGGTTTCTTAACAGGACTCGACTCTTTGGAAAAGACACACCTGTACCACTTACGCAAGTTTCAATTCTGACATTCCTTCCCATTTCCAAGGGCCAACCAGCCACTCGATGACTTCAACGTCACGGTGCTACGTACCTGACTTCAAATGGTTGGACGCATGGGTCACAACGTGACTTAAAACCGACTCTAACTGGAAAGGAAAATGGTAGTGCTAACAATTGGCTCCAATGAGGATGTTATCCTCCCCGCGAAGTAGAAAAGAACATTAGACCAGGTCCCTGACCATTGGGCTTTATTTGACCTTCAGACACTGAGAGAAATAAATGACAGACAGAAAACAAACTAAACCTATCGACGTAGCTTCTAAGACTTTAGGATAAACTTAGGGCCTTCACTTCGGGCTTACGCAAAAAATAAAATGACTATTTACAATAACAAATGAATTAAACAACTTTTATTTCATTAGGTAATTCTTGAGGAACTTGCCGTTTACAGGCCCCCAACCAAGGCATTCTCCATTTAATCCTTCCAGAAAATAAGCATTGTTCCCACAATACATGTTGATCTTGAATGGGCCTGTCTAGAGGTGGTCGAACTTTCTGTGCTTTCTTTTGTCCTCATTTCTCACATCCCATCTCAAAACTAGATCACCCAACCATAAATCCTCTGGCTTAGATGCTTATCGAAAGTTTTCTTTATCTTCTCCTGATGGAGCTGCGATTGATTATACATCTGTTCCCTCGCCTGCTGTGTGTGAATTAGCTGTTTTATTCTCCTTTGCATCATTTGTCTTGGCCTCCTATTCTTGCAACAACTTTCTAACAGGCGGTCCCAGTGAAGTAGGGAAGATTGTGTCTCAGTTGGAAACAATTTGGAAAGGGGACGTTGATATAGATTTATTGGTGGTAACCCAATCTTCCCACAACGTATAGATAAGATTTTTATGCCAGGCTCTCTTGTTGTCTTGTAGGAGTATTTTGATGATCCTGGTCAGGCTCTTATTCGAGGATTCTGCTAACATGTTTCCTTGTGGATAGTACGTCGTAGAATTCACCAGGGTTATGTTATAATCCTGACAAAAAATTTCCATCCTCTTAGACTTGAATGCAGCCGCATTGTCTGTTATGATCTTAATGGGACACCCAAACCTCGACAAGATGTTTGTCTCTAGGAATTAGATGACGACTGCGTCGGTAGCTTGCTTTGTGGGGATAGCCTCTATCCATTTTGTGAAATAGTCGATGACCGTGAGTATCCATTTTTGTTGCACAGAGGATGGCGGATTTGTTTCTCCTATGAAATCTAGACCCCACTGCATGAAAGGTGCTTCGACTAAGATCGGCTTTAGTGGCAGGGGCTGCAGCTTTCTTCTCCCGTCGAAAATCTAACATTCGTGGAAGTTGGAGACCTCCTTATACACGTCAGCGAAGATTGTAGGCTAGTAGTAACCTGCCCTAAGGATTTTGTGCATGGTGGTTTTCCAATAGTGGTGTCCTCCGCAGTCTCCTTTGTGAAACTCTTGTATGGCCCGCTTCGCGTCATCTTCCAGTAAACAACTCAACAATATTCCCCCGGGGTCTTTCCAGTAGAGTGAATTGTCGAGCATGTAGAACTTAATTGCTTTAAGCTTGAGAAATGTGGCCTTAGTCTTACTTACGCCCGGAGGGGCTTGGAGATTCTCCAACACATAAATGATGTCTGCATACCATGGCGAATCAATGAATTGCTGAGATACCTGCGTAGTTTTTTCTTCTTTAGGACATTCCGACAGATCAATGATGAAATTCATTCCTACAGTGTCGCAGTCCTACTGCGCCATTAAATTTGCAAGGTCTTGACCCTTGATCACTTTCATAGGCTTGATCTCAAGATCATATTCCAGCATGGTCGCTATCCACTTGCCTCTCCTTCCTTTCGGGTCAGGTTGAGTCAGGATATCCTTTACCGAGTTGTTGGGTACATAAGCGATGACATGGGAGTGCAATATGTATGTCCTGAACTCTTTCAAGGCTTTTACTAAGGCATACACCTATTTTTCCATGACGTCATACCTTAGTGGAGCATCGCGCAACATCCGACTGAAATAGGCTATGGTTTTTTCGAAGTCCTTCTCGTCTTTCTGTAGTAGCACATCGACAATAGTGTGCTCTAAGGAAAATGAAAATAAGAGGAAATCTTTCGCAAAATCCGGGTTGGCTAGCACGAGATATTTAGTCAGTGCCACTTTGATATCTTCAAAAGACTTATTGGCCTCTGGGTTCCACTTGATCTTGTTTCCCTTCCTGAGCATGCAGGTTATGTGCTTTATGATTTCGATTAGGTTCGAGATGTATCCCCTTAAGAAGTTCACTTTTCCCAGGAAGGACTACACTTCTTTTTTATTGTGTGGGGTGTCAATTTTCAGGATCCCGTCAACCCTGCTGGGGTCTATCTTAATACCTTCCTTGGAGATGATGTGACCTAACAACTTCCCCTCTTCTACCCTGAAATACAACTTCTTTGGATTTAGTGATATGTTGAACTTCTGACACTTCTGGAAAACCTTCTTTAGGTGCTCGAGATGTTGTTTGTCGGAGGTAGAGTACATTGTGATGTCATCCAAATAAATCACGATGACCTTGTCCTTTTCATCAGCAAACGTGATGTCCATTGCCCTCTGGAAAGTGGCTCTAGCATTCATCAGGCCGAAAGGCATCTTGTCATACATGAACGTTCCCCATGGGGTTGTGAAAGTCGTTTTCTCTCTATCATCCGGGTGGACCATGATATGATTATATCCTGAAGACCCATCCAACATAGACATCTTATGAGACCCCACCACTTTTTGCAGGATGTAGTCCATTTTAAAAAGGGGGTAGTGATCTTTGAGAGATACTTTGTTTAAATTTTGGAAGTCTAGACACAGTCTTATCTCGCCGCTCTTCTTTCTTACAAGCACCAAATCGGCTACCCATTTCGAGAAATGAAAATAAATGATAATTTTAGCGTCAAAAAGTTTCTTTACCTCTTTCTCGATCAGCGGCAACAACCGGGTATTTATCCGTCTCAGCTTCTGTTTGAAATATTTATGATCTTCCTTGAGAGGGATAACATGTTGGATCATTTTAGTGTCATATACTTTTAGGTCATCATAGCTCCATGCGAAGACGTCTGGGAAATCCTTCATGAGCTTGATGTAGTCCCGCTTCACCTCTGGACTGACCATCTTTGATATTTTGACCATCTTCGGGTTCTCCTCAGTCCCAATGTTGCAATCTTCCACGTCCTCTTCGCTTGCAGTGATCTTGGGGTTCTTAGCCACATCATTTTCGTCAAACATCTTTTCGAGTGGCACCAACCCCTTTGGAATGATGTTGTTTTTTAGTTGTATTATGTCCCTTCCCGCGATTTTGTTTTGGAAAGGGTCGTCATTACTGTGTGCATCTGTGCTCTCATCTTCGTCACTGCAACATTCCTCGTCAATGTTTGTATTAGAGAAATTGTCGCTCATAAGGAGGAATCTTTCCACCTGTTTGTCACCATCAAACACTTGCCAATGTTTGATATTATCAGGCACTATCGGCCTATGCTTGACCTCGATTTCATACCTTTTGTTTGGGAAGATGGGGATCTTAAAAACCGAGGCCAAGGTTTCAAACGCATCGGTGATCTGATTTTGCTCTCTGGGGATAGCAGATAGTTCATACTCTGAAAATCCTTTAAGGAGGTCTAAAGACAAATTTTTGTATGCTCTCAGCCTGGGGTGTTTGGTCTGATATACACCCTTTACTTGATTTATGATCATCTCAGAATCTCTGCGCACTGTTATCTTCTGCGTGCCCAATTCTTTCAAAACATGTAAGCCCAAGATTAGTGCTTTATACTCGGTCATGTTGTTAGTGCATTCAAATGTGAGCTTGTATGAGCACAGCTTTGTGCCTGCTTCAGGGGGGCTTACCCATACACTGGCCCCAACTCCTTCTCTACTGACCGCGCCATCAAAATTCATGTTCCACACCCCATTTTCCACGTGGTCTTTCGGGTCGGCGCACTCTATTGTTTCCCGCACAATTTTCTCGTCATCTATTATGATGGTTGTTAGATCTTCCTCTTCAAAACTCGGGTCATTGTAGAATATATAAGAACCCACCTAAGTGTCGATGGCATATATAGGATGATTGTTTGGCTGCATCTTGTTTCTTACCATGTATTTTAACAACACTTCTCTGTACGGCTTCTGTCATGGCCAAAAATAGGGATGGTGGCGTATGACATATCCATCTGCAAAGTGCCCTTTAACTTCATAGCCCACAACCTTGATAGAAACATGTCAAACTTTGGGGGTATGTCTGCAACGAATACATCCATAACCATGTTCTTAGAGGGGACTTGAGCAAACGCCACAACTAGGTCTTTGATGAAGCCCAAACACTTGACTTTACTCGAATCAAAAGAGAAAAGGTCTTTGTATGGCCTGGTGATATCCAAACCCAATTCATCCATGATCACCTTTGGCATGAGGTTGTGCGACGCTTCGGAATCCAGCAAGGTGTTATGCAGGGTCATGTCATGGACCTTTAGACTAACGTAGAACAGAGGAACGTCCTCGGTATCATTTGTCTCTTCAACGCACAGACCAAAAAGGATAGCGGGGTGATCATCTTGGACATTCAAAGTATCAGGTGTCCCTCCCATTTTCAACATGTTAATAATTTTCTCCCAGTACTCGCCCTTTCTAATAAGTTCGTTGAACGGGGCAGATATTTTGATTTTGGCCATCTCATGTTCAAAATTGAAAGGGGGACATGTTTTCTCTACCTCTTTTCCGATCACCTCCTGGCCTATCTCTGGAGATTTCTTGGGGAACTCTTCCTTCGACTTAGACTTCTCCGTCGTGTCCTTGGTCGCGCTGTCTGATCTTGGTCGGCTTGTGGAAGGGGTATCCACCGAAGGCTTCCTTATGGGGTTTGTTTGTTGAGACTCAGCAGGTGCGTCTTTGCTCTGGAGGTTGTACTTCTTTTGGAACTGCATGATGGTGTTCTAACAGCCTTTCCCGAATTCTTCTATTTCCCAATACGACGCATCATCTGTTTCGAGTATCATATCATCATCCATCTCCAACATGAAGTCATCATTTTTGCTCATGTACCAATCATGCTCGCTCTTTGTCAAGAACACACATGGGTTTTTGTTGTCACAACAATGCATCTGGTCGTCGAATGTCTGGTCGAAATCCTCGTTCGTGTAGTTGTTTTGGAATGGAGGTCTTGTCTGCTGGTCACCTTGATCCCTCTGCTCTTTCTGTTCCCTCTGTCTGATCTGAGGGACTTGACCCCTTCTAAGGTTCTAATTTATGGGTTGTGGGTCATTATGTTCTTGAGAAGTAGGTCTATTCCCCATGGACATTCTCTCCATCAACTTCTCCATGGTCTTCATCATCATGTCTAATTTTTCATTTGAGGTTCTTTCTCTCAGCAACAGGGAAAAATCATTGTCGAAGGAATCAACCTACCACAACTATGCAACACCAAGGGGCGGCTTGACTTCTGCAGGGATAGAGTTATACACCTTCAAGAAACGGGCTAAGAATTATTGCACTGTCTCTTCTAGTTCTTTCTTCATATTATTGCACTATGTTAGAAGATGCAAAGGGTTTTTCTTGTCCCTTCATTTATTCAAGAAAGACGTTTCGAATGCGGCGAAGTCTCAAATGCTCGCGGGCAGGAGGGCTTTGAACCACCTTCTTACATATCCCAAAAGACTCTGCACAAACAACCTCATTTTTGTATTTTCGTAGTCCACCTCCTCCAGGTCGACGAAATCATTTAACCAGTCCAGGTGTCTATGGGCAGAAACACTTCCTTCAGCTTCATAGAGCTTGATTCTCTGACTATAATTCTGAAGAAAGTCATGTAATTGGGCCGATAGGATGAGGGGGGTGAATCTAGCAGCCATGACTCTAGGAGGATTCCTATTTTGAGGAATATTATTTGATATCAGGGCTTGGAATTTCTTCGGGTCGAAAATGGTCTCGTCCAAGCTAGTTTTTGAGTTAGACCTGAAAAGGGTTTGCTCGAATAATTCATCAAACTCAAGGTCATCAATGCTCTGCGCGCCATCTTTGGGAAAGGACAGGCTTTTATCCAGGTAGTAGAATGGATCCGACGCTTTCTCTTTAGCTCTACGCAAAATTTTCTTAGGGTTGTATACAGGCTCTATAGGGTTTGGGTTAGGATTTGCTCTGGTATAGATCGTCTTTGGAGCCACGGTTCCTGAACTGTGCTACTTAGAGATACCGGTCTTTTTGGATTGGATTTTCCAAGGTAAGGGTTTCAGCCGGTACAAATGGTTGTCCCTCTATTACCCTCAGGGGTCAAATTGCAACATTAATCATTCTCCCAGGGAAAATCTATTCAATTTCATCCCCGACAACGACGCCAGAATGTTAGCACTCTGTAAATCTATTCAGTTGATAAACAAACAATGAAGGTAATTTTTTCAACCAACTTTGAGACCCGAAACTAACCTTTCGGATATGGAGAGGGCTCTCTCGGGAGGCACGGTCTCTGCGCGGGTAATGGATTTGAAAGCAGTGGCTAGATTTAACACCTTTGATCTAATGGGTTCTGGTTATATTGGCGCAAGAAAGTAAAACTTGGGCTATGGAGTTGATTTGAGGAAATGACAGAGACAAATGACTCAGTGACCGAACTAGAGAGAATAAGGCTAGGCGAGCAACATTCTTTAGTGTAAAATCGTAATGTGTGGCAGGAGAAAACACATGAAGTAACTCAGAGCATCGCTATGGGCGAATTTAGAGTTAGCTTTAGAGGAAAACGTTTTGTCTAAGTGACGCGAACAAGGGGCGCTGCACAACGAATCCACAGGTTCGAAAATTTGTTCCAAAATAGATAGAAAAATATATAAATAAAGATGAAAGGAAGCACATACACAAAGAAAGAGGCACATTACATCCAACTACTACAACTAGAATCTTTTCATCAAGTTACAGGACCTTTGCATTAAATTTCGGTCAAAAACTGAAATTACATACAATAGCTGTCGTCTACCAAATTTGTCAACCAACCTGGCTTACATCGAAAAGATGAAATATATAAATGAGGGCGCCGCTTGGGCTACCTTGATTTTTAATTGCTAACCCTAAAATTAGGAAAACTAAGTAGCATGCGTTGGAGACTATTCGCATGGCGCTTTCCAAAAATAGACAATAATCACATTTGTTTACACATGACCGTTCGTAAATTCGCCACGAGGATTTGATCATCGGACAAGTCTTGATATGAGGAAAAGATGTGTCAGTGTTCTCCTTCAATCATATGTTTAAGCGGGCATATGTCTATCGGGAACTCCCCATCTGCTATGACAGCATCGATTTTTGTTGCGCGCTCATTTGCTGGGAAAAATGTGCACGGAAAGTGGCTATTTGATTTTTTATGACCATTACCAAAATGGTAGAGTGATTTGGGGAAACGTGCCCTTCAAAACTGCTAAGATTTGTCTTATGCTTTCAGATGGAAAGACGAACACCTGCTAAACTTGTTTTTTCTGCGCGCTGGCGAGAGCCACGCAGACTTCCTCCTTGGTTGCTTCACATTGCTTGGAATGCGTTGTATGCCTTTCCTCTGACAGTATTTGTGCTTCTCGCAACTGTACAATAATGTCTTGCACCTCTCTGAGCTGTCTTTTTAGCTATGTCATGTTCCGTTCGCAACCCTGCTCTGCTAACACTTCCATAGCCTTTGTCGCTAGCTTCCACCTGAATTCTATGTTTTCCTAATAGATTTTAGCGATAGCCAACTTTGTCTGCTTTAATTGCTGAGATGGCTCTTGATCATTCGCTCCTGTGATATCCTTTTCCCTTATTCTTCTCCTACCTTCGCGGCTCGATCCTTGAGCAGGATCTATTCGAATGGCGCGCATGAGTAGTTCTTCGACCACCGATATGGCATGCGGCTCTTCTGAAAATCGGGTTTCCTCAGTTTCCTTGTTCTTCCTGGGCCTGCCCCTTCTCCAAGGTATTTGTTGTTGGGGAAACGAGGCTTCTACTGTCCTCCCTCCCTTTGCAAGTCTTTCCGCTTCAGGTTCAGCGCAGTTTGATCTGATTGTCTCTGTGGGTAAAGGAATGATTCCTTTCCCGTCCTTGGGAATGTCTGTTGCAGGTGAGAACGACTCCCAGTCGTTTTGGGGCTTGGACCTGGCAATTCTGCTGCTCCGTGTGCCTTTTCTTATGCTCTGGGAGGTCGCCATGGCATGACCAATGTGTATTCTGCATGCAATATATCCAGCAGACGTACAGGGGGGGGGGTAATTTTGATCAAACTGGACTGGCAAGGGAAATTGCAAAGAGAGTGCGGACCTGGTTCCACGACTAAAATGAGTGTCGAGCATCCGAGATTTATAACGAGTCAGGCAGAAGAAGGAATCATGTTGGAGGACAGTGAATTCATGGTGATGATATGTTTTGAGTCGAGTTGCAGGTTTTCCATGCAAATCCCCGCGTGTAGGATACATACAATAAAGCTTGTTGGGCATGCATGATACAAACGCCACGATTTTTCATTTCCTCGGCCTTCATGATGAATTGATAATAGTTGTTGTACTTTCCGATGTGACTTCCATTAACTACTTGACTCGACTTGGGGCACGTAGAGACTGGTTTCTTAATAGGACTTGACTCTTTGGAAAAGACACACCTGTACCACTTATGCAAGTTTCTACTCTGACATCCCTTCCCGTTTCCAAAGGCCAACCGACCACTTGCTAACTTTGACCTCATGGTGCTATGTACCTAACTTCACATGTTTCGATGCATGGGTCACAACGTGACTTAAAACTGACTCTAACTGGAGAGGAAAATGGAAGCGCTAACAGTAGTCACTAAGAGTGAGAGGCATCTAACCTCCTCTACACCGAAAGAGGAGATTTTCACCTGTCCACTAGACACCTAAAAATTAGCTGGGGATAGTACCTCGACCCCAACATATTATTGAGAGTACATGAGTTGACTCTTATTAGTAACATCCACTCGGAAATCTGGGAACTAGGGAAAATCCTCCCCTCTCTTGGATAGCCCAGTGATAAAGTAAATATCCTCCTTAGTGGGATGGTACCACTGATCCGAACCCACACAAAAATCCTGTAGATGGACATCCCATCGACGGATCAGATGCACCAACAACCTGGAAATCCCCTTAAGAGATGTATCCTCCACAACCTGCACAACATGAATTGAAAATCCATTTCATCATTTCATATGCCTTTTGATTGGGGTGGCTCATCTCTTTCCAAAGTCATGGAGCCCAAATCCTCTGAGTTGGAATAGTAATGCTTTTGGGTTACTAACTTCACAGAATGTGAATAGTCAAGATTGTAACAGATGTCGAGAGTCCAAGGGACACATTGGAATACAAATACAATTGTCAACATAAGGTATATATACATGTATCATATCTCTAATAAAATGCACCTCACGCTTATCCTATTTTGAGTGTCCAACAGTGGTATCAAAGCCACTCAGTTCTTAGGCCTATGACAATTATCCATAGCTAAATGTTTCTCTTGTGAAATGCATCTGACCTCCTACTTACCAGTCTGCACTATTTTGTGCCCTGCATTATTATGTGCCCATCTGTGTCAGTCTACCATTATGCCTCTACAAAAACATCCTTTTCCAATCTGTCCCTTTGTGCATTGTCCTACCATCTCCATGCCATCTGCACTCCCATGTCTTCTCTCACGTAGCCCCCATCTGCTCACTCCTTCGACTAGTCCTTGCTCACAAACCCTAACTTCCACGAGTTTACGAATAATAGCCACACTACATTCTGGAGGTTTGGATTTCAAGTTCGATTTAGTCAATTTGTTTCTTGGACTAGATTTTCTCTGAGACTTGTACTCATAATGAATATTGTGAGTTGATAGTAGGGGGCACAATATTATTGTACATTTAATTCATGTAAATCTATTGCGTAATTCAAGATTTCTTTAGAAAGTGGTTGGCTCAAGTGTGCTATTGGAAAAAAATAATCTATGCTTTTAACAAATTTTTTGTCTAATGATTGAACACACTAAATGCATTATAATTACTAATATCATCTACTTTTGCACCCTACTACAATGTCAAATTGTGAGAAAGTTGTTAAACTTGACATAACTCAGAGAGCAAGCATGGAAATTGAACATTAAAATTGAAACATAAAATGCACAAACATTTAGAAATGGCATTAAATTTTTTAAATACATGGATTAGATCCATTGTGAAAATCAACTCAAAAAATAAACCTTAATTCACCATCATGAGCTTTAAGTTAGAAAAACAAAGAAAACAGAACATCACTTTGACATAATATATTTATTGTCTTACATTCAACTAATAAAAGGGTTTTTATGTGTACAACCACCTTCACATTTCTACAATAACCCCTACTAAGTAATGGACTAACTTTAAGCATGTTTCATGTGAAACAAGCTTACAAAATAATCAAGATGTGTTTGTTACATACTTAAGAAGATGCACTAAAGACATTTTTTGTAAAATAATTTATGTGCAAAATGTTTTATTGCAATGAGAAAAGTCATGTTAAAATGGACCTTGTAATCCTCCCCCCCAAAAAATGAATTCAATGCACTTCACTTAATGAAAGTGAAGTGTATGGAGTCTTATACAACATTCTAATCACATCAATGACTACATAATTGTGACCATCAATGGGCTATAATAGATGTTGTAATCATGGTTGTAAAATTCTTATTTCTACAACTGATAACACGAAACTCATTAAAATAATTAGTTCATAATTAATTTTGTTGATAAATGTATGCCTACGCTTTTTAAAGAATATATTTTTAATTTCAATGAAGTGATTAATGAATATTTTTGTCTTTTTATCATTATCCCCCTTAAATGGGTTTTGAAGTTTGTGTTCTTCTTTTAAAAATTTATTATTAATAGTTCATGTTTGTAACCTCCTTAATATGAGTTTACTTGACCTTCTTATTTGTTATTAAGATGTGTTTCTTTAATATTATAATTTATAGAATCATTGGCAAGTGTAGTGGTGTAGTAGGTGGTTCATCCATTGCTAGAGGAGATGGTGGTTGTTATGGTGTTGGAGTCGGAGGTGGTGGTTGGTCTAGTGTTGGAGTTAGAGATGGTTTTTAGTATGCTTGTGGAGGAGACTGTGGTTGGTTGACCCATGGAGAAGGAGGTGGGGCCCTCAACCTATCAAGTAGGTTGAGGGAATAAAAAATATGATGCATCAATAAATCCATGTCACAGGTAAGAGTCACTCATATAAACATAATCTTAGGGTTCCACATGACCTCCCTATTTCATGTAGGGACCTCTTCATTGTGAGCCATCAATGTACATATTTGATCTATCATCCCATGATGGAATCTACGATATGGCCTGCATGACATGCAAGGTATTCACACTTGATGTATCTCATAAGACTCATCGTATTGTGGAGGCATCTCCATAAAATACATGCTAATATCTAGAAAATAACATACAATAACAATTGGACAATTCAAAGAAAATGTTAAATAAATTGCAAGTTCATTAAATAAGAAAAAAATATGCAACTAGATTTATTAAAACATAAATATAATATATACCTTTAACATCTAGTGGCTCAGTCTAGTTAAATAGGGTGTTTGCACATCATTGTTAATCCATCCCTACATATGGGTATTCTACAAGATCAAGGATGGGATTTTCCTGACTATATAACAAATCCAAAACATCTAGATTCATTGGCCTACATGAGTACTCGAGTGTCTCCTCTCAAGCAATATCTACCTCCACATGCACACATGCACATCATACATTGGCCTAGGAGGTAGGCGGTGAAATGTTAATTGAGTGGTCATAATCCTCTCAAATGATAAAGTAAATAACTCTAAAGTAAATGGGAAGACCATCCTCACATCAAACAAAACATGGAAATGATCCAAAGTAGAGAAAAATTGTCACAAAAAAATGGCAAGCCACCTAATCAATCTAGGCCTTTGAATTAAAGTATCTACTTAATGCATTATAGGGAAACTAATGTGCTACCCATCAATGGTATAGTGTTCCAGTGTCGTGACCATAAGTGACAGACACCTAACCTTCTTTGCACCAAATGCATGTAAATGAAACTGACCACAAGCAACCTTAAGTCGCTAGGGTCGACAATGTATGCAATGGAGTTTATTGACACATATTCCAACTTATTCTCTCTTGCAATTCCAAGTGGGAGATCAGGGAACTAGGGAAAATTGCTCCCCCTCCCCCCCCCTCTTCTAGACATCATAATAATGAAATAACTATCGTCAATGGGATAGCACCATGGATCAAGACTAATCATTATTAGATCATTATATTATTTTTCATCTATCTCGATGCCTTCAAAGTGGGAAATATTGAAGGAATCAACTTGTAGATTCATTTTAGTGGCAGGTCCCAGTTTGGAAAATTGGGGTCTTGAACCTTTTAGAGCCATTTTGTGGCATTGAATGGAGTTTTTTGGGGTTCTAATGTTTGTAACTTATCCCACAACCTTAACAATGTTTTGCACTTTGAGACAATTCCAACAGTGTAGACCATGCATCAATTGGAGATCATATGCAAAAGTTATGCTTCCCACAAGTTGACATATCATGTTGACCACCATGTTACGAGAGGATGCCACGTCAACCCCCATTACTCATGCACATGGGGCTATCCATGTGAGGAATTTCAAGAATAATCTAGAAGGTCCAAAACCTTATCACAATTAAAGTTTGAGGAAGTCAAAACGCTAAACCTAGATGATTGTTGGACTATGTTAAATACCGAGCCACTAAGAAGAGAAGGGGTTCTATTATATCTTATTGTATTTTTTTTCATAGAAAAGTATAACAACTCAGAGTGGGAAATTAGAGAGCATAATAGAGGGGATAAATGTTTTTTAGCATCCTTCCATGCCACATGTCTCAGGTTCCATAGAGAGTGGCTTCTCCTTTATACATGCATTATTTCCATACCATATAAAAGAGAGTAGAGCAACCTCACATTCTAGTTGAGTTTTCTCTTGTAAGGGTTTCCCAGAGAAAATCTTTGTGTTTGTTTTTGGATGGTGTGTGATTGTATTTTCTTTTTCTCTATTTTCCGCATTTTATCTATTTTATGAATAAGCAGAAAATCAATAACTAAACATTTTAAAATATAAGGAATTTAACCTTCATAGTGTAGATTTTAGTTTTATTTATCATATCCGTTGTGGCGAACTATCCAGTGGAGTATATGCGACAACTTATAGATCATATTAGTATCAGAGCATGTTTTCTTTTGGGTATTTGTAGGAAATTGCAGGATCCGAGAATCGACTTAAAGAGAAGTCATATAAACCCTAGCCATTGCAAATGATTCTCTTCATAACAACCCTCGAGATCCAACAACAGAGAGATTTGAGAGGTTGGAAGCACAAATTTTTGATAATAACTGCAATATGAATCTCCTCATGGAGGCTCTAGCAAGAAAGATCTGATTGTTTGGAGATGATGAAGGCTCCAACTCATATATCACATCAGAGGGGAAATTCAAAGATTAGGAAGACTCAAGAAAGGAGTCACGGAAATAACCCGAGAAAGAATGGTGGAGTTTGAGTATCGTTAACCCTTCACAATCTCTATTCAATATGGAAGAGAAATTGGACATAAATTCATACCAAGGGATACCAAGGAGCATCATCTAAGACATGGAAAGCATATTTCTGAGTGCCTTTGAGACTACATTGTGGAAGAAGATGGAAATTAGGTTCAAGAAGTCTACAACATTCCATCCATAGACAGATGGTCATACATAAGTAGTCAATAGAACTTTGGTGCAACTTTTGAGGGGTTACAATCAGAAGCATTTGAATACCTAGGATGAAAATATGATCTATATACAACACACTTATAACATAGTAGTCCACACTTCTAGTGTCCAAAAATTATTTCGATAATATCAACAATTTTCGACACTCCGAGACCTTCCTAGCAGTGCAGATCATTCATCAATTTGAGCTTGTATGTAAAAGTTATGCCTCCCACAAGTTGACCTATCGTGTTGACCACCATGGAATGAGAGGATGCCACATCATCCCCGTTACTCATGCATATGGGGCTAGCCCTGTGAGGAGTTTCAAGAAGAATCTAAAAGTTCCAAATCCTTATCACAATTGAAGATTGAGGGAGTCAAAACCCTAACCTTAGAGGGTTATTGGGTTATGTTAAATATCAGGTCGCTAGGAGGAGAAGGAGTTCCATTCTATGTTATTGTATTTTGTTCCATAACATAGTAGAACAACTAGGAGTGGGAAATTAGAGAGCGTAATAGAGGGGGTAAATGTTTTACAGAGGCCTAACAAGCCATAGGTCTTAGGTAACTCCATAAAGAGTCGCTTCTCCTTTGTACTTGCATTATTTTCATACCAGAGAAAAGAGAGAAGATAAACTCATCATCTAGCTGGGTTTTCTCCCGTAAGGGTTTCCAAGAGCAAATCTGTGTTATTTTTTGGATTGTGTGTGATTTTATTTCCATGTTCTCTATTTTCGCATTTTATCTGTTTCATGCATAAGCAAAAAATCAGTAATTAAAGATTTTGGAATATAATGAATTTAACCTTCATAGTGTATATTTTAGTTTTATTTATCAGATCTATTGTTGTGAATTGTCCAGTGGAATATCCACGTCGGTTTACATATCATACCATAAGGGTTTCCCAGAGAAAATCTTTGTGTTATTTTGTGGATGGTGTGTGATTGTATTTCCTTGTTCTTTATTTTC
>JASDQU010373694.1:43889-56086 GCA_032191745.1 Picea mariana | reverse complement strand
ATAGGGCAGGTTTGACTTGTTTACAAGTCTAGTCTAATGTTGAAGATGTAGGCTCAAGAGATCTCTTGTGATGAGGGGCTTCTCGGTGGGTTTACTCAATATTAGAGTCCTATACTAATTAGATGTGCATGTGAGGAGATGATACATCAATAAGGCTCATGGACAACTTTTCTAGTGAAGAAGAAATGCCAAGAAGACAAGACAAACCGTTGAAGGAACCCCATAAAGCATTAAAGAAGAAATTGAAGACAAAAGAAGAAGTCCGCTCCACAAGGAAATTGACTCGAACTATATAAATAAAGGATGGATCATTTCACTTGACACATAACACAACTCTCCTCATCAAGTGCACATTAGCCAGTTGCAGTTGCAATGCGCACCAGTTGCCAGCTACATTGCACAGTTCCCAGTTGCCAGCTACATTGCACATTCCCAGTTGTATGTTACAGTGCGCAGTTTTTAGTTCCTAGTTGTAGTGTGCAGTTCTTTGTTGCAAGTTGCAGTGCACAGTTCCCAGTTGCCAGCTATAGTGCACAGTGGGAAGTTCTCAGTTCCTTGTTGCAGTGCGCAATTCTTTGTTGCAGTTGCAGTGCACAATTTCCAGTTGCGCCATCTTCAAGGTGCGCTATTTTTGGAGTATCTTAGCGGTTCTTTTGTGGTGCACTATCCTCGAGGGTTCTTCCTCATACAAGTGCGTAATTATCTTGTGTTGGGTTTCTTCATGTAAATGGTGATAAACTTGGATTGATTTCTTCTTAAGAAAAGTTGTTGGGTTTTCTCCCAAGGTTGGGTTTCCCAGGGTAAAATCTTATGTCTACTTTGCATGGCTATCTTTCTATGATTTTGTTGTTTCCGCGCAGTTATTTGGTTGAGATTTTAAGTGTATAATTATTCTATGAAAAGAGTGGCATCAAATTATGTTTGAAATCATAAGGAAACAATTATCAGATCTGGAAATTGAAAATTCAACATGATGGTTGTGATTTATATTTATTTTGGGACTAATAGATCTAATATTTGTCTCCTTTACTTACCAATGTCTAAGATTAAATGAAGCATGCATTTTTATGGAGTTGGTTATGCCCATCATTTTGAATTTTAACAAGGATGTTGACTTTTAGTTGTGTGTTTAATTACTTAAAGTTTTTGATGTTTTAGTCATTGCGGGAGGTATTAACCTCCAAGTGTAACCTTTGTACTTAGATTAGAATATTTCGGAAGTAAGAGAATCATTAAACAGATGTGTGGAAAACATAGAAGAGAAGTCAACCCAAGGAGAATAATCATAAAGAAATAAGAAACCTAGAAAGAGAAGTCAGCCCTGCCAGAAAAAGTCAAAGTAAATTATATTTGCCAGAAAAGATAGGTCGGTCTCGTGGGAAAAATTCACTGGCATAATAAGTATAAATAAGGTGTGCCTTAGATCATTTGTACACTCACTCACTTAGCTAGTACACAAGTCTAAGGAGGAACTGCATCGACAACTAGGGCACAAGTTTGGAGAGCTGCAGTTACAGTTGGAGAGGGCGCAAGTCTGGAGGAATAATGTAGCAATATTTCTCGTATCTCTCTTGTGCTTCTCTTGGTGTAAGGTACACTATCTTTGTAGGGTTATTGTGCTGCTGCAGAAATATTGTGGCTAGGGTTTATTTGTTGATTCTAGTGTAGACTTGCCAGAATTATTCTAAGTAAAGGTTACTGTGCTCGGTGGTGGCATGTGTGAATCCCTATGGTTGAGTGACAATGATGTGACATTATCTATGGTTAAACTAGCATACCAAAATTTTAACATGGTATCAGAGCTGGTTTTCTTTGTAACAGTCTAACCGCTGGAAGGAAGATCCTCTGTTTCCCCCATTGTCAAGCTGGTTGAGCACTTACCGAACTCACTAAGAAGGTCGCCTAAGTATGGCACATCTCTTCCCTGGTGCAGATCTGCAAATTTTTGAAGTTGAGAAATTAGGGTTTCCTCATAAAGCCCTGGGTTTGCGGTGCCAGTTCCTTTGTGATAGTTGCAGCACCAGTTGTAGTGCGAGTTGTAGCATCGATTACAATGCCAGTTGCAACACGAGTTGCAGTGCCAATGCAAGTTGTAGTGAAATTTTCTTTGAAGTATTGGGACTAATTTTTGGTTGTCCTAGTGCACCTTACCAACTCTCTTCAGATTGCAAGTTGGAGCACCTTGAAATTTTTGGGTTCGTCAATACTTGCTGCTACTGTCGGATGGTGCCATTGCCTGTCATTGTTTTCCACTGTTGCCGGAGTTATGTAATTGTATATGTTCAAATTGTATCACTACCTTGAGAGTGTTTGTAGGAGAAGGGATCTATTGTCCAAGAAACAAATTGTAGATCTAGAAGGATCTTAGATCCAACACATTCAAAGGAACAATGCACTCCAGGTTTGATTGATATACCTCTAGATGTTATGGAATTACTGTGATCTTATGAACATCTAAGTTGTATTTTGATTTATTGAAGTTATGATTATCATACTAACCTTTGGTCAAAGTTAAAAGTTATAAGCTGACTCTATTCAAGGTATTAGATTGATTAAGGTTGAGATTTTAGAGTTTATTTGCATTATATTCTCTAAATCAGAGTTATGTCAAGAAAACGTATTGTCTTAGTACAATGGATAGGTTGAAGAGAATACTTGTCATCTTGAGTGAAGGAGACTCAGAAGAAAAGCAACAACACTCGTTCTTTAAAGATAAGACTCCAGGTTCGATTGATTAAATTAATCAGTTTCTAATTTGCAAATATCAAGTTTGATAATTGCTACATTACAAGTAAAAACTTAGTTGTGACAACAATCCTTGAAAGATTCTATCACTGCTAGATATAATGAATACCCAAGCATGTGAGTACTATTGATATAAATGCTTATTGTACTTGTTTGCAAGATGAACTAACATCTCCTCTAGGAGATACTTCTTGTTTTTCTTCCAGACAGGTCACCTTGGTAATGATATGATGATTACCATGAAATTGTCTTTTATTCTTGTTAACATAGATATGTTATTATGAAAATGATATTACACTTTTTCTCTTGTTGCTCTTGTCTCAAGTAGGTTATCTTGAAAAATTCCATGGAGGTTACCATGGAGATATTGTTGTTCTTGTTTTCTTGTTCCGGGCAAGGTATCGTGGAGGAATGATTGGTCACAACACTAGAAGAGTGTTGTTCCTATTTCTTATTTTGGCTCTTGTTTCAGGAAGTTAACAGGTGATAGCTTTGAGAAGGAGCTACTGTGACGATTGTTCTCATTATTGTTTTTATTATTATTATAAGAGTATTATTCTTGTCTATTGTTTTCTCTTGTTGTTGATCTTGTTCCAGGAAGGTCACAAGGTATAGCTTTGAGGGAAGTTATAGTGACGGTTGCATGAGGTAACATATTAGATGGTCTCTAGTTTGAGACATGGCGTAGACTATCCAGATAAGAAATTGTATACATGATCGTATACATCCATGTACCGAAGAGGACGAAGTTAAAACCTTCTGGTAAGAAGGGGACTTTTGAAAAATGCAGAGTCTCATATGGAGATTGATTGTAAGGAGCAAAAGGCTCCAAAGATGACCAAACAAATCCCTCCAGTGCAGTTGATTACTCTTCAGATCATCAAGAAGAGTTAGTAGAGCCAGAAAGGCCTACCTAGAATCGTTGTAGTAACCAGGAAGAGACCAGTGTGGTCCCGTGACACTTTGCAGGATGCAAAGATATATAACATTGATGAGCCATATCATGAGGAGCAGATGGCTCTGGAGATTATATAGACTCAAAGGGAGTCAAACTTCAGAGGGAGCATGGAGACTCGGAGTGAGCCTAATCTCAGCGAGAGTCAGTGGCTTAGAGACTTTCATTTAGAAAGTATTCCTCCTTGGATTCATATGGGAGAGAGAGACATCTTCCAGGACTGACAGACATGTGCCATGAGTTGAGGAGGCTAGATCGAAGCTTCAGAGGCTTCAAGGATATTTGAGATCTTTTGGGAAGACTCCCTTGTATCAGTGATCGAAGAGGAAGCTAGTCAAAAGGATTAGGATATGGACTTTTTCTTGGTTCCAAGACTAGAAGGGAAGTCAATGGTGACTTCCAAGTTGATCTACAAGATCAGGCATGTGTAAATAATAATATAGAGATGCACAAAGCTTGATTTTTGGCCAAAGGATTCTCCCAGCAAGAGGGAGAAGATTATGACAAGGCACTTGCTCCAGTAGCCAAAATAAGTGTACATAGATCAACCACAAGTTACATGAGAAGGAGTCTCATGTTTGCAGATTGAAGAAGGCTTTGTATGGGCCTAAGCAGGCACTCAGGGCATGATCTGCCATATCATACGGTTTTGTGATGAGCTTGGGTTTGACCAAGAGTAAAACATATTCCAACCTGTACTTCAAGGTTGTGGATGGTGGACCAGTGATACTACTATTATATGTGGATAACATGTTTCTAACAAGAGACGAGAAGCTCATCACTGAAAGTAAGAGGAAGCTTGCTACATAATTTGAGATGAAACCCCTAGGTATGATGCACTATTTCTTGGGACTAGAGGTGTGGCAGAAACTTGATGAGATTTTCTTGTGCCAAGGAAAATATGTTGTAGAGATTCTAAAGAGATTCATAATGATGGATTGCAAAGCCATTTCTACACCGATGGTGAAAAATTTGAAGTTATTGAGTGATACATCTTCAGATACAGTGGATGCCACCATGTGCAAACAAATGATTGGTTCGTTGATGCACTTAATGAACACAAGACTAGATATATGTTTTGCGATGAACACATTGAGTTAGTATATGGTTGAGCTGAGAGGTGTTCACTTGATTACAAGCAAAACGTGTGATGAGGTACCTGAAGGGTACAATTGATTATGGAATCAGATATGCTTTAGATAATGAGATAAGATTGCAAGGATTTACTGATTCAAATTTGGCCAGTAGTGTCGCAGACCGGAAGAGTACATCTTGATGTTGTTTCAATTTGGGATCAAGAGGGATCTCATCTTGTAGCAGTAAAGTAGTGAGGCTTTGGAAGCTGCTTGCAGGAGTGTTTGATCTCGAGTTAGAGGCAACTTGTATCTGGTGCGGCAACCAGAGTTGTGTGAAGTTTTTGAAGCATCCGGTGTTTCATGACAAGTCCAAGCACATCGAGATCAAGTACCATTATATCAGAGATATTGTACAAAAGAGAGTAGTGAAGCTCCATTATGTCACTATAGATGAGCATATATTAGATGTGTTGACCAAGCCTCTTTTGAGAGTGAAGCCTGGGTAATTTAGAGACAAGCTTGGTGTGGTCCAAAAGGACGTCCCTAGTAAGAGGGAGTGATGAGTTACAAATGTGATTCTAGGGCAACAACATCAACATGTGGCAGTGGACAATAGGTGGTTCATGATTGGGCACTAATTGTGGAACCAGTTAGGGTGATGTGTATGATTACTCCAATGATAAAGTCTGGTACGCCAACTTACTGCTACCACAATGATAAATCCTAGGACGCAGATGGCTACTCTAGTGATAAATCTTAGTATGCCAAGCTACCGCTACCCCAATGATAAAGCCTAGTATGCAAATGGCTACCCTAGTGATAAAGTCTGGTACACCGAGTTACTGCTACCCCAATGATAAATCCTGGTACGTAGATGGCTACTCCAGTGATAAAGCTTGGTACGCTAAGTTACTGCTACCCCAGTGATAAATCTTGGTAGGCAGATGGCTACTCCAGTGAAAAAGTCTGGTACATTGAGTTACTGCTACCCCATTAATAAAGCTTGGTACGCAGATTGCTACTTCAATGAAAAATTCTGGTACGCAAAGTTACTGACAGTGGAACCAATCAACATGACCTCGCACAAGGTCAGTAGAGGCCATGCCTTCATGGCTGGTTTTTTACTCGACTTTTAAGCTAGTGGGCCAACTTGTGTGGTTGGAGGTGTTTCCTAGCCTTGGGCTAGATGGGTAGTGTTGTGTGCACTACATCGCATAATCCTTGTGATTAGATGCATGGTCATTGTGGACCGATTTCCTGGTGTGCCAACCAGAGGTTACTAGTTCTTTATGAACTAGATGTCGGATTTTGTGTGAGTTGAGGAGTTACTAGTTCTTTATGAACTAGATGTCAGACTTAGTGTGAGATGGCAAGTTATTATTTTTGTATGAACTAGATTCCAATCAATAGTGTCGGAGATGATTCCCAATTAGAGTGTCGATCAATAGCATTAGAGGTTACTAGCTAGAGGGCCAATTAGTAGTGTTGGAGGTGTTTTTCCAGCTAGATGGCTAATGTATGACTATGATGGTAATACTTGTTACATGATCTATTTGATCATTAGATAGCCTGTATGGCTATGAAACTTGTTAGATGATCTGTTTGATCATGAGATAATCTGTGTGACTATGGTGATGCTACCTGTAGACTGGTCTGCAAGACCATGTGAGTCTTGCCCATTCCATGTGAGATGGATGGATGTGTTTGAGACCATTACATGAAAAACCTCTTAGTTAATACTGATAGAATAATGTTTATGTGCTCATTTAACCATAGATAATGATACACCATTGTCACCCAACCATAGGCATAAAGCCACCCTCGAGCACCTTAACCTTTGACAAAATGAATGATTCCAGGAAGCCACACCATAACCAACAGATAACCAAGAGAGCGCACCTTCTCCAACTATAGCGCACAAGAGAAAGTACCAGAAAGACTAAACAAGAGAAAATCGTACAATTGTTGTTGTTGCTCCTCCTTCTCCAAATTTGCACACTGTTTCTGGGTGATTGAGAATCTGTGAGTGAGTGAACAAATGAGCCAAGACGTCCTGTATTTATACTAATCTAGCCAGGTGAACATGTGTCTCTTCAAGCAGGGCCAACCTGTCATTTTCTACAAATAATACTTCAATATTACTTATTTTGCTGAGCCGACTTGTCTTCTAGGGTTTTCACACCTTTGTTTAGGGTTTCTCTTGATTTCGAAATATTCTATTCTAGTCAAAGGTTACATATGGAGGTTAATACCTCCCGCAACTACCATAATATCAACACTCCCTCTTAGCTAGGGAGGTATTAATGGTCTTAAACACATCCCATCCATCTTCACATGGTATGGGAAAGAATCACATAGTCTTGTAGACCATTTTATAGGTAGCATCATCCCGTTAGGCATGGCTACACCCATGTGGACTTGTCAATCTTGTCTAGGGGCCACAACCTGCTAGAGAACACTAGAGCTACACATCGTAGTGTGTGCCACCATCATCGTCATGGGCTACACCCGCATGACGTGCTCACCCATGGCTACACCCATGTCGTGAGTAATATCATTACTATCAACATCATATGGTAGCAATCTGGTATCAAAACATATCATCACAATATCCATGAGCCTCATTTAGCTATATTGATGATCCATCTCCACCACCATGTGTCTAGCACCTCGGGTCATTCTTGTACAATGACAAGAATCGTGACCTCATCGGAGCCACATTCACCTCATAGTTGATCCTCTCATAGGATTACTTCATGAATGCATTTAGCTCGATGCTATCAGACACATGTGTCTAACACCTCGGGTCGTTCTTGTCCCATGACAAGAATTATGACCACATCGGAGCCACAAACACCTCATGGTGATCCTCTCACAAGATCACTCTGTTAATGCATTCAACTCGATGCTATCAGACATGTGGAATTGCACCTCAAGCACCTAGAGTCTTCAGTCTGTCGAAGACTACGTCAGGGAACATCTACTCTAGATGTAGATGTTCCCTATCTCCCCTGGTCTACAACCCAATTCCTGTGGAGATAGAGTCGGCCTAATGCTTATTGGGGTTACTCACCTACTTGTGAGAGTTTCAAGACCCGATGAAATTCACACATAGGAGATCTAGCAACAACTCAAATCTTCAGTCCGTCAAAGATTACATCTGGGCCTATTCCCACATGATCAAGTCCGTTTGATCAATCTTGGAATATTGACATGATGCTGCAATCATCAATACTCCCCCAAGGAAACATTTTCATTCCTACCAAGCTTGTCCCAGATAGAGGCTTAGTGAAAATGTCAGTGATCTGCTCATCTGTGGATAAGTGATGGAGCCTCATTACTCATTCCTACACCACGTCTCTGATGAAGTCCTGCAAGATCCTTCGAAAAGCCACCCTACTTCATATCTTGCGTCACTGGCTATGATATATGACTTAGTGCTATAGATATTTGCTTCCCTGCTTGTCTGGAAATCCTGCTCGATCCCAAGATGAAGTAGCACCCAAGGTGCTAGATCTATCTTCTGCACTTCTGATCCAAAAATTGTATATCCCGACAACTATACTTCATCATCCAAGATCAATCATATCTATATGTACCAAAACATAGGTACCTGCATGTTGTGTTGTAACCCAATAATACGATCATGGCTCAACCATACACTGGCACAAGGTGCTCTTTGCAAAGAAAATGTCTATCTCGTCACACAACTTCCTCAGATGTGTCGTCATAGGTGTCAGCCATGCTTTCGATCTAGTCAAGATCCTTCATCTCAAACTCTTAAATCAACTCCATCTATCTAAGAGAATCCTCAGAGCACACTTTTGTCTGCTACATGCCCCTTTGCATTCTATAAAGTGTCACGAAACTATGTTGGCTTCTTCTTGGTCACTAACTTCCTCTGAGTCTGACTCCCTCTCAAATTTATCTCTTATGACTTGCTCGAAACAAGAAAACAAGAAAAACAAAATCTCCATGGTATCCTCCATGGAAGACATCCTGGAGTCTAGGTCAGTAACCAAGAACATCTCCTAAAGGAGATCAACTTCATCTTGTAAGCAATAAGAATTTACATAGGAACAAGAATATCTCCTATAGACGAGATCGACAAGTGTATCTATAGTATTAATGGGTTAGTATAATGATCATAACTTCAATAGATCAAGATGCAGCATAAGATCATAATAATTCCATAACAACTAGAGACATCTCAATTTTACATAATCAAACCTGGAGTCTTCACTGCTTGTTCCTCTAAATGTATTGAATCCAAGATCATTGCTTGGAAAAGGTCTCTTGCACTTTCCCTGCAAAACAAACTCATGCTTTTGCTGGATGATATAACATGAAAAGCATATACAAGTGCATACCTTTGAAATTTGCAACATCGTTCAACTTGTCTTCTAATATGAAACTAGACACCATCTTGACAAGAAGAGCTTAGAAATTGAATAAAAAAGGTTCAATGATTAGAAGCTAGAAACCTTGAAATTTCAACTTTGATCGAAAGTCAACCTTTGTCTTTGACTTTGACCAGTGAACCTTTGACTTTGACCCAAAAACTCATACTTGACGTTTTTGTTGGCTGAGGACACCAGAGGGTGCACTAGGCTAGGGCGCACTAGAATACCCAAAAACTTAGGTCCAACGCTACACTTAAGGTGCCCAAAGAGTTGGATTATGGTTTGTTGCAGCTGTAAAATCAGAAACCCTAGTTGCAGCTGCAACTAGTGCCACAATGAGCTTAACAAAGAATTTCCACGCTACATTCTAGTGGTTAGACTGTCCTGAAGGTGGTGTGGGCCCATAACCTGTTAGAATAATGTTTATCTGCTCGTTTAACCATAGACAATGCGACATCATTGTCACCCAACCATAGGCATAAAGCCACACCCGAGCACCTTAACCTTTAATAGAAAGAATGATTCCAAGAAGCCACACCATAACCAATAGATACCCAAGAGAGCGCACCTTCTCCAAGGGTAGCGCACAAGAGAAAGTACCAAAAAGACTAAAAGAGAAAATCGTACAACTGCAACTGTTGTTGCTCCTCTTCTAAACCTGCACATTGTTTTTGGGTGTCTGAGAGTGTGTGTGTGAGTGAACAAATGAGCTAAGACGTCCTGTATTTATACTAATCTAGGCAGGTGAACATGTGTCTCTTCAAGTAGGGACGACCTGTCCTTTTCTGCATCTAATACTTCAATATTACTCATTCTGCTGAGCCGACTTGTCTTCCAGGGTTTTCACACATCTGTTTAGGGTTTCTCTTGCTTCTAGAATATTCTATTCTAGTCAAAGGTTACATATGGAGGTTAATATATCCTGCAGCTACCATAATATCAACAAATACCTCCCTAGCTAAGAGGGAGTGTTGATGTTTTGATAGCCGCAGGAGGTATTAACCTCCAAGTGTAACCTTTGTACTTAGATTAGAATATTTCAGAAGTAAGAGAACCATTAAACAGAGGTGTGGAAACCCTAGAAGAGAAGTCGTCCCAAGGAGAATAATAATAAAGAAATAATAAACCCAAAAAAAGAAGTTGGCCTTGCTAGAAAAAGTCAAAATTATATTTGCCAGAAAAGATAGGTCAACCTTGTGGGAAAAGTTCACTAGCAGAATAAGTATAAATAAGGTGATGCCTTAGCTCATTTTTGCACTCACTCATTTAGCGAGTGCGCAAGTCTAAGGAGAAACTGCATTGGCAGCTAGGGCGCAAGTTTGGAGAGCTGCGATTGCAACTGGAGAGGGCACAATTTTGGAGGAATATTGTAGCAGTATTTTTGGTATCTCCTTTGTGCTTCTCTTGGTGTAAGGTATGCTATCTTTGTATGGTTATTGTGTTGTTGTTGCTGCTGCAACAATATTGTGGCTAGGGTTTATCTATTGATTCATGTGTAGACTTGCCAGGATTATTCCAAGTAAAGGTTAGTGTGATCAGGGGTGGCATATGTGAATGCCTATGGTTGGGTGACAATGATGTGACATTGTCTATGGTTAAATGAGCATACCAAAATTTTAACAAACATTGGTAGAGATGGTGTTATCAAACAATATTTTGAAGTGGGATCTGCACCAAATATCAGATGGTTTAATGGGTCCACTTAATGCCAAGCACTCAACAAAATTAGAAGTTTTGGTTGCAGAAGTGAGGCTCATTGCTATGAAAGTTGAAGACAGGGTAGGACAACGTGGATGATAGTGTGAAGGACCCGATGCTTGTTCAATTTGTCTCCAGTTGCCTCCAAAGTGTCACGGACTCTTCTTTCTCGTTGCATTGATTGACCCTTATTGGATGCCATTAAAAGACAAAAGGAGAAGAGTGTTGAAGAGCTAGGGATGCCTGGCCTTCTAGCTGACTCCAATAATAAGTATTTCCTATAAGCCTTTGCACAACGATGGAGAATGGGTTATTAGGTAGAGAATATAGGGAATGTATATACATTTCTAAATTTGTAATATGTATCGTTCGAGAGAGACAAAACACCATTGTAATTCTACAATCACTGAGAAATAAACGTTGTGATAGCCATTCAATGATGGAATTATCCCTTCTAGTTTTCTCCAAGGTTATCTCTATGTCTACTTTGTTTAATTGATGTGTGATAGTGGCTTTCTATCCGTTTGTTTCATTTTGGTGGTAATTACTCCCAATCACCAATTTGCTTGATTGTTGGGTTAAATTAATGCTTTTGTACTTTGTTAACTCCCTACACAATGCAGATAGAGTACCTATAATTTGATTTCTCCTTCAATCGAATTTTTGGTTTGTATCATAATGATATTTTTTTTCTTGGATCACTGGTTGTTATCCACTAACCATTGATTGACTCATTGTGGGATTGCACACACTTCATACCTGGAATTCACTTGGTGGTTAAATAATTGCAACCACAACAATCTCAATTGATGGAATGGTCTGCTTACAATTCCTCAATTCCATATTTATTCAATGTTGCAAGCAAGGGATATATGCAAGTGACCTATAGATTCAAGGATGTATAGGTATGATATCCACTATGTGATTGTCTTGCTCTTCATTCAATACCTAGAAAATGTAGATATTCATATTATCATAGCAAAATAGAATACACACAAATGGACACATGATATATGTGGTACAACCCTCAAAAGGGAAACATCCACGGAGCAATGGGAAATTTTCAATTATTTCTCTATCAACTCTCTTCTTGTACAATGATGACTCCAGTCATTTATATATAGAGAAAACACTTGCATGCAAACTGCTCTTTTATTTCTAGTTCACTAAGACAATAACTAAAAAATTCTTCAAGTTAAACTACTTAAACTTGGGATATATCCATGCAATAGATAATTACAAGTTATTTATTATACATAACTAATTTATTTGTAGGTGCACAAATAATTAAATAATGTGCACATTATTGTGCATAATTAT
>JASDQU010373694.1:24642-39200 GCA_032191745.1 Picea mariana | reverse complement strand
AGAAGGGGACTTTTGAAAAATACAGAGTCTCATATGGAGATTGATTGTAAGAAGCAAAAGGCTCCAAAGATGACCAAACAAATCCCTCCAGTGCAGTTGATTGCTCTTCAGATCATCAAGAAGAGTTAGTAGAGCCATAAAGGCCTACCTAGAATCGTTGTAGTAACCAGGAAGAGACCAGTGTGGTCCCGTGACACTTTGTAGGATGCAAAGATATATAGCATTGATGAGCCATATCATGAGGAGCATATGGCTTTGGAGATTATATAGACTCAAAGGGAGTGAAACTTCAAAGGGAGCATGGAGACTTGGAGTGAGCCTAATCTCAGCGAGAGTCAGTGGCTTAGAGACTTTCATTTAGAAAGTATTCCTCCTTGGATTCATATGGGAGAGAGAGACATCTTCCAGGACTGACAGACATGTGCCATGAGCTGAGGAGGCTAGATCGAAGCTTTAGAGGCTTCAAGGATATATGAGATATTTTGGGAAGACTCCCTTGTATCAGTGACCGAAGAGGAAGCCAGTCAAAAGGATTAGGATATGGACTTTTCCTTGGTTCCAAGACTAGAAGGGAAGTCAATGGTGACTTCCAAGTTGATCTACAAGATCAAGCATGTGTAAATAATAATATAGAGATGCATAAAGCTTGATTTTTGGCCAGAGGATTCTCCCAGCAAGAGGGAGAAGATTATGACGAGACACTTGCTCCAGTAGCCAAAATAAGTGTACATAGATCAACCACAAGTTAAATGAGAAGGAGTCTCATGTCTGCAGATTGAAGAAGGCTTTGTACGGGCCTAAGCAGGCACCCAGGGCATGATCTGCCATATCAGACAGTTTTGTGATGAGCTTGGGCTTGACCAAGAGTAAAACAGATTCCAACTTGTACTTCAAGGTTGTGGATGGTGGACCAATGATACTACTATTATATGTGGATAACATGTTTCTAACAAGATACGAGAAGCTCATCACTGAAAGTAAGAGGAACCTTGCTACATAATTCGAGATGAACCCCTAGGTATGATGCACTATTTCTTGGGACTAGAGGTGTGGCAGAAACTTGATGAGATTTTCCTGTGCCAAGGAAAATATGTTGTAGAGATTCTAAAGAGATTCATAATGATGGATTGCAAAGCCATGTCTACACCGATGGTGACAAATTTGAAGTTATTGAGTGATACATCTTCAGATACAATGGATGCCACCATGTGCAAACAAATGATTGGTTCGTTGACGCACTTAACGAACACGAGACTAGATATATGTTTTGCGATGAACACATTGAGTCAGTATATGGTTGAGTCGAGAGGTGTTCACTTGATTACAAGCAAAATGTGTGATGAGGTACCTGAAGGGTACAATTGATTATGGAATCAGATATGCTTTAGATAATGAGATAAGATTGTAAGGCTTTACTGATTCAGATTTGGCCAGTAGTGTCACAGACTGGAAGAGTACATCTTGATGTTGTTTCAGTTTGGGATCAAGAGGGATCTCGTCTTGTAGCAGTAAAGTAGTGAGGCTTTGGAAGCTGCTTGTAGGAGTGTTTGATCTCGAGTTAGAGGCAACTTGTATCTGGTGCGACAACCAGAGTTGTGTGAAGTTTTTGAAGCACTCGGTGTTTCATGACAAGTCCAAGCACATCGAGATCAAGTACCATTATATCCGAGCTATTGTACAAAAGGGAGTAGTGAAGCTCCAGTATGTCGCTACAGATGAGCAGGTATCAGACGTGTTGACCAAGCCTCTTTTGAGAATGAAGCCTGGGTAATTTAGAGACAAGCTTGGTGTGGTCTAGAAGGGCGTCCCTAGTAAGAGGGAGTGATGAGTTACAGATGTGATTCTAGGGCAACAACATCAACATGTGGCAGTGGACAACAGGTAGTTCATGATTGGGCATTGACTGTGGCACAAGTTAGGGTGATGTGTATGACTACTCCAATGATAAATTCTAGTACGCCAAGTTACTGCTACCACAACGATAAATCCTAGGACGCAGATGGCTACTCTAGTGATAAATCTTGGTATGCCGAGTTACCACTACCCCAATGATAAAGTCTAGTACGCAAATGGCTACTCTAGTGATAAAGCCCAGTACACCGAGTTACTGCTACCCCAACGATAAATCCTGGTACGCAGATGGCTACTCCAGTGATAAAGCTTGGTACATTGAGTTACTGCTACCCTAGTGATAAAGCTTGGTAGGTAGATGACTACTCCAGTGAAAAAGTCTGGTACGTTGAGTTACTACTACCCCATTGATAAAGCTTGGTACGTAGATTGCTACTCCAATGAAAAATTTTGGTACGCAAAGTTACTGACTGTGGCACCAATCAACATGACCTCGCACAAGGTCAGTAGAGGCCATGCCTTCATGGCTGGTTTTTTACCTGACTTTTAAGCTAGTGGGCCAACCTGTGTGGTTGGAGGTGTTTCCTAGCCTTGGGCTAGATGGGTAGTGTTGTGTGCACTACATTGCCTAATCCTTGTGATTATATGCATGGTCACTGTGGACCAATTTCCTGGTGTGCCAACCAGAGGTTACTAGTTCTTTATGAACTAGATGTCAGATTTTGTGTGAGCTGCAGAGTTACTAGTTCTTTATGAACTAGATGTTAGACTTAGTGTGAGATGGAGAGTTATTAGTTTTGTATGAACTAGATTCCAATCAATAGTGTCGGAGATGATTCCTAATTAGAGTGTCGATCAATAGCATTAGAGGTTACTAGTTGGAGGGCCAACCAGTAGTGTTGGAGGTGTTTTTCCAGCTAGATGGCTAATGTATGACTATGATGGTAATACTTGTTACATGATCTGTTTGATCATTAGATAGCCTGTATGGCTATGAAACTTGTTAGATGATCTATTTGATCACGAGATAATCTGTGTGACTATGGTGATGCTACCTGTAGACTGGTCTGCAAGACCATGTGAGTCTTGCCCATTCCATGTGAGATGGATGGATGTGTTTGAGACCATTACATGAAAAACCTCTTAGTTAATACTATTAGAATAATGTTTATGTGCTCGTTTAACCATAGATAATGATACACCATTGCCACCCAACCATAGGCATAAAGCCACCCTCGAGCACCTTAACCTTTGACAAAATGAATGATTCCAGGAAGCCACACCATAACCAACAGATAACCAAGAGAGTGCACCTTCTCCAACGGTAGCGCACAAGAGAAAGTACCAGAAAGACTAAACAAGAGAAAATTGTACAATTGTTGTTGTTGCTCCTCCTTCTCCAAATTTACACACTGTTTCTGGGTGATTGAGAATCTGTGAGTAAGTGAACAAATGAGCCAAGACGTCCTGTATTTATACTAATCTGGCCAGGTGAACATGTGTCTCTTCAAGCAGGGCCATCCTATCATTTTCTACAAATAATACTTCAATATTACTTATTTTGCTGAGCCGACTTGTCTTCTAGGGTTTTCACACCTCTGTTTAGGGTTTCTCTTGATTTCGAAATATTCTATTCTATTCAAAGGTTACATATGGAGGTTAATACCTCCCGCAACTACCATAATATCAACACTCCCTCTTAGCTAGGGAGGTATTAATGGTCTTAAACACATCCCATCCATCTTCACATGGTATGGGCAAGAATCACATAGTCTTGTAGACCATTCTACAGGTAGCATCATCACGTCAGGCATGGCTACACCCATGTGGACCTGTCAATTATGTCTAGGGCCCACAACCCGCTAGAGAACACTAGAGCTACACATCGTAGTGTGTGCCACCATCATCGTCATGGGCTACACCCGCATGACGTGCTCACCCATGGCTACACCCATGTCGTGAGTATCATCATTACTATCAACATCATCTGGTAGCAATCTGGTATCAAAACATATCATCACAATATCCATGAGCCTCATTTAGCTATATTGATGATCCATCTCCACCACCATGTGTCTAGCACCTCGGGTCATTCTTGTACCATGACAAGAATCGTGACCTCATCGGAGCCACATTCACCTCATAGTTGATCCTCTCATAGGATTACTTCGTGAATGCATTTAGCTCGATGCTATCAGACACATGTGTCTAGCACCTCGGGTCGTTCTTGTCCCATGACAAGAATTATGACCACATCGGAGCCACAAACACCTCATGGTGATCCTCTCACAAGATCACTTCGTTAATGCATTCAACTTGATGCTACCAGACACGTGGAATTGCACCTCAAGCACCTAGAGTCTTCAGTCCGTCGAAGACTACGTCGGGGAACATCTACTCCAGATGTAGATGTTCCCTATCTCCCCTGGTCTACAACCCAATTCCTGTGGAGAGAGAGTCGACCTAATGCTTATCAAGGCTACTCACCTACTCGTGAGAGTTTCAAGGCCCGATGAAATTCACACATAGGAGATCTAGCAACAACTCGAATCTTCAGTCCGTCGAAGATTACATCTGAGCCTATTCCCACATGATCAAGTCTGTTTGATCAATCTTAGAATATTGACATGATGCTGCAATCATCAATATTCCCCCAAGGAAACATTTTCATTCCTGCCAAGCTTGTCCCAGACAGAGGCTTAGTGAAAATGTCAGTGATTTGCTCATCTGTGGATAAGTGATGGAGCCTCATTACTCATTCTTGCACCACGTCTTTGATGAAGTCCTGCAAGATCCTTCGAAAAGCCACCCTGCTTCATATCTTGCGTCACTGGCTATGATATATGACTTAGTGCTATAGATATTTGCTTCCCTGCTTGTCTAGAAATCCTGCTCGATCCCAAGATGAAGTAACACCCTAGGTGCTAGATCTGTCTTCTGCACTTCTGATCCAAAAATTGTATATCCTGACAACTATACTTCATCATTAGAGATCAATCATATATATATGTACCAAAACATAGGTACCTGCATGCTGTGTTGTAACCCAATAATACGGTCATGGCTCAACCATACACTAGCACAAGGTGCTCTCTACAAAGAAAATGTCTATCTCGTCACACAACTTCCTCAGATGTGTCGTCATAGGTGTCAGCCATGCTTTCGATCCAGTCAAGATCCTTCATCTCAAACTCTTGAATCAACTCCATCTATCTAAGAGAATCCTTAGAGCACGCTTTTGTCTGTTGCATGCCCCTTTGCATTCTACAAAGTGTCACGAAACTATGTTGGCTTCTTCTTGATCACTAACTTCCTCTGAGTCCGACTCCCTCTCAAATTTATCTCTTATGACTTGCTTGGAACAAGAAAACAAGAAAAAAAAATCTCCATGCTATCCTTCATGGAAGACGTCCTGGAGTCTAGGTCAGTAACCAAGAACATCTCCTAAAGGAGATCAACTTCATCTTGTAAGCAATAAGAATTTACATAGGAACAAGAATATCTCCTACAGACGAGATCGACAAGTGTATCTATAGTATTAATGGGTTAGTATAATGATCATAACTTCAATAGATCAAGATGCAGCATAAGATCATAATAATTCCATAACAACTAGAGACATCTCAATTTTACATAATCAAACCTGGAGTCTTCACTGCGTGTTCCTTTAAATGTATTGAATCCAAGATCATTGCTTGGAAAAGGTCTCTTGCACTTTCCCTGCAAAACAAACTCATTCTTTTGCTGGATGATATAACATGAAAAGCATATACAAGTGCATACCTTTGAAATTTGCAACATCGTTCAGCTTGTCTTCTAATATGAAACTAGACACCATCTTGACAAGAAGAGCTTAGAAACTGAATAAAAAAGGTTCAATGATTAGAAGCTAGAAACCTTGAAATTTCAACTTTGATCGAAAGTCAACCTTGATCGAAAGTTGGCCTTGCCAGAAAAAGTCAAAGTAAATTATATTTGCCAGAAAAGACAGGTCAACCTCGTGGGAAAAGTTCACTAGCAGAATAAGTATAGATAAGGTGATGCCTTAGCTCATTTGTACACTCACTCATTTAGTGAGTGCACAAGTCTAAGGAGGAACTGCATTGGCAGCTAGGGAACAAGTTTGGAGAGCTACAATTGCAACTGGAGAGGGCACAATTTTGGAGGAATATTGTAGCAATATTTTTGGTATCTCCTTTGTGCTTCTCTTTGTGTAAGGTATGCTATCTTTGTATGGTTATTGTGTTGTTGCTGCTGCTGCAACAATATTGTGGCTAGGGTTTATTTATTGATTCTTGTGTAGACTTGCCAGGATTATTCCAATTAAAGGTTAGTGTGATCAGGGGTGGCATATGTGAATGCCTATGGTTGGGTGACAATGACGTGACATTGTCTATGGTTAAACAAACATACCAAAATTTTAACAAAAGTTGGTAGAGATGGTGTTATCAAACAATATTTTGAAGTGGGATCTGCACCAAATATCAGATGGTTTAATGGGTCCACTTAATGCCAAGCACTCAACAAAATTAGAAGCTTTGGTTGCGAAAGTGAGGCTCATTGCTATGAAAGTTGAAGACAGGGTAGGACAACGTGGATGATAGTGTGAAGGACCCGATGCTTGTTCAATTTGCCACCAGTTGCCTCCAAAGTGTCACGGTCTCTTCTTTCTCGTTGCATTGATTGACCCTTATTGGATGCCATTAAAAGACAAAAGGAGAAGAGTGTTGAAGAGCTAGGGATGCCTGGCCTTCTAGCTGATTCCAATAATAAATATTTCCTATAAGCCTTTGCACAACGATGGAGAATGGGTTATTAGGTAGAGAAGTTAGGGAATGTATATAAATTTCTAAGTTTGTAATATGTATCGTTCGAGAGAGACAAAACACCATTGTAATTCTACAATCACTGAGAAATAAACGTTGTGATAGCCATTCAATGATGGAATTTTCCCTTCTGGTTTTCTCCAAGGTTATCTCTATGTCCACTTTGTTTAATTGATGTGTGATAGCGACTTTCTATCCGTTTGTTTCATTTTGGTGGTAATTACTCCCAATCACAAATTTGCTTGATTGTTGGGTTAAATTAATGCTTTTGTACTTTGTTAACTTCCTACATAATGCATATAGAGTACCTATAATTTGATTTCTCCTTCAATCGAATTTTTGGTTTGTATCATAACAATATTTTTTTTCTTGGATCACTGGTTGTTATGCACTAACCATTGATTGACTCATTGTGGGATTGCACACAATTCATACCTGGAATTCACTTGGTGGTTAAATAATTGCAACCACAACAATCTCAATTGATGGAATGGTCCGCTTACAATTCCTCAATTCCATATTTATTCAACGTTGCAAGCAAGGGATATATGCAAGTGACATATAGATTCAAGGATGTGTAGGTATGATATCCACTATGTGATTGTCTTACTCTTCATTCAATACCTAGAAAATGTAGATATTCATAGAATCATAGCAAAATAGAATACACACAAATGGACACATGATATATGTGGTACAACCCTAAAAAGGGAAACATCCACGGAGCAATGGGAAATTTTCAATTATTTCTCTATCAACTCTCTTCTTGTACAATGATGACTCCAATCATTTATTTATAGAGAAAACACTTGCATGCAAATTGCTCTTTTATTTCTAGTTCACTAAGACAATAACTAAAAAATTCTTCAAGTTAAACTACTTAAACTTGGGATATATCCATGCAATAGATAATTACAAGTTATTTATTATACATAACTAATTTATTTGTAGGTGCACAAATAATTAAATAATGTGCACATTATTGTGCATAATTATGCACCAACATTCCTTTATGATATTGACTTGGAGTTGAGGGGAAGGAAGCATTGTTTACAAAATTACATGCTATAGCCCATAAATATAGATTTCTTCACTCATAGCAAGGATTGAATATTAAAGAACTTGTGTTCAACGAGTGGCTTGGTGAAAATATTTGTGACCTGATCTTTTGAACGAAAAAATTATACGTCAAGAACTTGATCATGAAGGAGCTGCTATATGTAGTGCATATGGACCTCAATGTGTTTGGTATGTTGGTGCTCAACTGGATTGCATGCAATGTGAATGACACTCTGACTGTTGTACCAAAGTGTTATACGTTGATCCTGAAGCAAAACCAATCTATGTGAGTAATTGATGAATCCAAAAAACTTCTAGATCATGATTGATAATGCCTCAATACTCTACCTATGTAGAAGAACAAGTGATTACATGTTGCTTTTTGTGGGATTAAGTGATCGGACCCAAACAGAGGTTGAAAGGTGTAAGATAAGTAGACTTTTGATCATCAACATCACTTGACCAATCTAAATTTGTAAAGCTCATTAAGGAAGTGGAGCCCCTTGTAGTATACTCGATGCCAAACTGATAAGTACCCTTGATATGGAGAAGGATACTCTTTGCTACCACCTAATGACTATCATAAGCATCAAACATGAAGCGAGAGACTAACCCAATAATAAGAGGATTAACCAACTGTCTATACAAAGTAGGATCAACCTTAGGAGTTGAGCACTTGGCAGATATTTTGACATCTAACTGAGAAGGAGTAGGGGTTAACTTGCAGTCTTCCATGTGAAATCAGTGAATAAGGACAAGAGCATACTTAAGATGAGAGAAAAAGATTCCCTTGTCAGATTATTCAATTTGAGGACCAATGAAATAATGAAGGAGACCTAAGTCATACATCTCAAACTAGCTCATAAGACTAGACTTCACATGGTAGATTTAGTGGTGATTACCACCAATGATAAGTAGGTCATGAACATAGAAAACAAGGATGACGATGCCACCATTTACATGTTTAGTCTAGACATTTAGGTCATATTGACACCTAGAGAACCCAAAACCAAGAAAGAAATTACCTCATAAGACTAGACTTCACATGATTGATTTGATGGTGATTATTGATAGTGATGAGTAGGTCATCAAGATAGAGAAAAAGGATGAGAAGGTCACCATTTGTATGTTTAGTGTAGACATTGGGATTAGACTGACACCCAGGTAGGCAAAAACCAAGAAGGAAATTTCCCATCTTTTCATACCAAGATTGAGGAGCTTGTTTTAGACCATAAAGTGGCTTCTTGAGGTGGAAAACAAGGGAGGAGGCATCAAAAGAAAAAAATGGATGTTGTTCCATGTAGATTTATTTATTTATATCCCCATGTAGAAAGGTGATTTTGGTATCCATTTGATGTACTTCCCAACCTTGAGAAGAAACAAGTGAAAGAACAAGCTGCATTGAATCCATCTTTGCAACATGGGTAAAAGTTTATGAATAATCAATACCTTCAACCTATGAGAAACCTTTTGTTAACATAATGAAATTTAAACTTGTCCACTCTTTGATTTGTTGAAAATTTGGTTGTGTAGATCCACTCACAACTAACAATCTTGTAAACTTCATGGAGAGGAACAAGATCCCAAATGTCAATTTTCAATAAGGAGTTCATTTCTTCTTGCATATCTTTTTCACATTTAGGTAGACCACTTGCTTCTTTATAATTTTGAGTAAATTTTTTCAAATCACCCATTGAAGTACCATTAGCTTCAATTGTTTTATGGACCCATTTCAAAAGTGGCGCAGTTAGACATGTAGTATTGGTAGGTTAAATTATAGGAGGATCTGAGGGCTCTAGTTTAGGTTTGAAGAAGAAGAATCATCGTTCTGAAAGGATACAAGTCCTAAATAATTCATAGAAGAAGAAGGAGAGAGAAGTGGCAAAGAAGATGTAGGCACACATGTCAATGAGAGTTCATTAAATCAAACATCTCTCCAAAATATAACCTCTAAAGAGTGAGGTATAAAGGGCCTATAGGCCTTAACATCTTTAGCATTGCCAACAAATACACATTGCTTACTTTTAAGATGCATTTCCTTGTACTTTCCTTATACCCATGCTTCACAACCAAACACTGTAAAGTGACTTACAATAGGGTTGATCTTAGACCAATATTCATCTTGAGTACGATTCAAGATATAACTAGAATAATCTATATCTTTTTCCCAAAATCGCGGTGCTAAATTCTTTGATGGACCATACAATTAGCCATTTCTTTGAGTGTTCGATTCTTGCATTCAACTACTCCATGTCATTGTGAAGTGTAAAGCATTGTATGTTGCATTTGAATTCCATTTTTGGAACACAATTCAATAAAGTGGTTATCAACATATTCTCAGCTATTATTAGTGCAAATTATCTTTATTAGATGTCTTGACTGTGTTTCAACCAATACTTTGAAAGCAACAAAGACACTGAAAACTTCACTTTTGAGTTTTATGAAGTAAACCCATGTGTGTTGAGTGTGGTCATGAATTAAAGTGAGAATGTATCGTACACCTGAAAATGGAGTGAGGAATGACTCACTTAAGTCATTGTGAACTACTTTGAGTGGTTCTTGTGTTTTCCATGATTGACCAGATGTAAATGGATCTTTGTGATTCTTACCCAAAACACAACGACGACAAACACCATTATTGCATGAGACAGGGGGTAGGCCATGCACCATTTGGTGCTTTGAGAGTTGCGACAAGTAGTGGTGTTACAAATAACCAAACCACTCATGCCAAAGTTTGCTCAAGTCACCAGTGTGAACAATGAAGACATTGGTAGGCAATGATAGTTCAAAGCTATTAAACTTGTACAACTTTGAAGAATCATAAACACATCCTAAAGCTATTATAATGGATGGATCATTAGGATGTTTGATTACAACATCGTGAGGCGAAAACTCAATGGTTTTGCCAACCCCTGAATGAATAATTTGGAAATTTGAGAGGAAATTAGTTGAGGAGCAAGAACATAGAAGACATTGTTAATTTTCCCATTGGGAAGATCTAATTTTCTTTCTCGTACAACATCTAAAGGATAACTATCATTGATAAAAAAAATTGTGGTTGTAAATAATTAAGACTAGATAAAAAATAATCCCTATTATTGACCATATGATGAGAGGCCCCTCAATATAAAATCTACTCATGATTACACTTGCATGCTATTGTAGAAAGAACCTGAGTTTTAGAAGAATTAAAAGAGGAGGAAGAATTTCACTAAATGTCATGCTTTTTCATTGTCACTTCCAATGCTTGCATCTTCTTCCAGCAATGGTATCAAGATGCTCATGTTTTCCACAAAAGGAACACCACCTAAGTGGATTACTCTCCTTTGACTTGGTTCTCTTTTGGGACTTTGGAGTAGGAGAATTCATTGTAGGAGACTTGGTGGTTGTCGGTTGTCAAGTGCACCCATAGGCAAGAGCTTGTCTTTTTCATGTGTTAAATGTTAACAAAAAATCTCAAAAGTAAGCATTTCATAAGTTACTTGTAATGCATATTTAGTGGAACAAAATGTACATATAAAAATATCAAAAGGAGCTTTGAGCTTAGAAAATAGTCGTGATTTCTTGATCATCTGGCTTGGTGATGTCACAATCACTAAGTTGAAGTCTTAAGAGATTTAGTTTTGTGCGTTGATTTTCTAGTTGATGAGCACAAATCAAATTCGTTTCCCTAAGGAGTTGTTCGAACTTCAACCTAGTTTTCTGTAGTATGTTGAGGGATTGAAATGGAATTCCAGATCTTCAAAGATCGACATGCCAATGGTTAATCAAACCTCATGAGTAGCCATTATGCAAAATAAAAAAATATGATGTAGAATTAGCTAAAATAACTCATACCATTGTGTAGATCTTGAAAAAGTAGCTAAATTAGAAAAAAAGGGATTGAAAATGGATTATGTATGATGACGTTATGCCCCTAGAAAGTGACAAAAATAAGGATGAGCATTGTCTGTCTATAAAAAAATCAACTTTCACTACATCAAATGGCATTATAAACTGAAATCAACTATGACACTATACTTTAAAAAATGGCACCAAAATCTGAGTTCTATGGCAATGTTATGGTAGTTTCAAAATCTGCTCCAAAAATCAGATGTGAATCCTTGTAGGGTGCTTTGAAGTGCCACATAACAGTTGTGGATTTATCATGTGGTGTTGATTGGATAGTCTAATTCGACATGTTTAGTGTATAATATTGATTGGATAAAGAGGGCCATTGATGTGGTGGCTTTGAAGAGGCCACTTATCACTTTATGGTGAGGGGCTCCACTTGTGCTAAGGTGGCATCCATGTGGTGCTTATGTGGATTCAAAGGGGAGCGATGTGGGAGGGCATTTGGCCATGCACAAAGTAGTGGTGTGATGGTCAAGGTGGAGGGCATCGCCTCCAAAGGAGAAGTGCCTATTGGCTAGAGTGGAAGGGCATGGAGTTAGGAGCCAACAAGAGTATCTTATGCACCATCAATAATAGGGGCACACTCATACAAAGGAGAGCTTGCAGGTGGTAGGATGTGGGGTGGCTAGTGGTGATGGCAAGGAATCAATCAATAGAGGGTAAAACCAGTGGGAGGGGATAAAATGACTAGTAGGGGGGTAAATGTGATTAGTGAGACATGGAAATGCAATTGGTAGGGGGAATCCATGGCAACATCAGAAGGGATGATAGGGAATGAGGGTGAAAGGGAGGTCGACAATGGGATAGAAGGTGGGGAAAAAGGCTAGTGGGAGGTGCTGAGGCAAGGTCGAGCCAGAGAAAGGAGAGGGGTGAGGGGTCTTTGGAAATGAGTACACTAAAAAAAGGGGGTTTACAAGAGATGAACCAAGACCACTATAAAACCAAAAGATCTGTTGGAAAACACAGTTTCTAAAAGAAATTAAATTTTTTAAGAATAATTTTCGATTTTTTTTTAAAACACAAGACTTATAAAGCACCCAGTGTGAGATAAAATCAACAGATCTAGAGCATCCAAAGGTTGATTTCCATGAAACGAGAAGTGTTCGTGGCTAATTTGATTGTTCTGGATTCAATAGTGCAATGAGATTTCTCCAAAAATCGACCAAAACCTGTAGAGATGAGAAGTTCCCAAGTTATCAGTTTGCAGAGGGATTGGTGATCTAGCCTCTTCAAGAATTAGAGTTTGTCCTAAAGCACTATAATACCATGGGATAAAATGCACCTAGTCACAAGATCATAGAAAAATAACAAATTCACAAATTAAGATAGGATATATGTGATAAAATCCTTGAAAGGGAAATATCCACGAAGCAACGAGCAACACTAAATTATTTCTTTATCAAATCTCGTCTTATACAATGAGGACCCAGGTTCTTTATTTATATAAAAGATGTTGCATGAAAACTAGTCTTTTATTTCCATTTCATTAAGCCAATRAMTAAAAGATTCTTCTGATTAWGTTTACTTAAACTTGGGATCTATCCATGYTATCAGTAATTACAAGTTTTTATTGTGCAYAATTAAATTATTTGTTAATATTCATGCTTTTTCTTGAATGTATATTGCAATTTGAGTGTATGCAAATGGAATATTGCTTGAATACATTTGTATATATATCTTCAATGGGCATAGGTATGGTTGATTGAGTGCCATGTATGCACATATAGATATACAATGAGCATGGTTTATGTTGGCATAACAAAGTTGTAGAGTGTTCTTGTTTTCAATTGACTAGTCATTGGTCTTGGCATTACAAGCAAGTAAACTAAGCCTTGAAACCAAAGAAAGAATAGAGCTATTCATGCCTATTGGTGAATAACATATTGAGAAACATGATTTCAACTTAATTGTGATTGCAGAGACCTTATAATTTAAGTCCATAGTGAAGGCTCTGTGTTGGCAAGAAGAATGGACCATAGGCCTACCGTTTATAGATCATATGGTATCATAGCCCAAGTTTGAAATCACTTAGTGAACAACTTGTATGGTAAACAACCATAATGGATATCAAGAAAGTTGGAAAGTAGTGCTGCAAGGTCTAGAGAGTTAGAAAAGCAAGAATGGTGGGGACTTTTCATGAAGAACTTGACAAAGAATATCTGGAAGCCAAGTTTACTTGGTTGGTGTAGAGTATTGTTGCATTGACTAAGATGGTAAGACAATTGATGGTAATGAAGGGTAAGTAAGGACACTCAACAGAGATTGAGAATTAATAAGAAAACGTTGACCCAGGAGATTCCAAAGGCGAGAACCCTAGAGACTCGGGGAATAATACTAGCTTCCTTCATCTTCCCAACTACACCGCTCTTCCTCTCCCTTAGTCTTTTGCCAAGAACATTCCAATAAGAGTTCATTTTATTTGTGTATTCTTTTCTTTAATCTTTAATTTTTATTTTTTAGTGCTTAAATTGACAAAGCAAAAAATTGTAGGTTAGTGGTATCTAGTTGAACTAACATGGAGCCCTTGACACTATCAACCACATCCTCCTACCTCATCATCAAATTTCATAGCCATGAGCTTGACTTTTGTAGCCAAACTTCTAGTTTTGCCTAGTGCTTTGCATTGATCTAAGCCATTAACCATTCAATGTTTTATTGCAGATCCATTTCAGATCACACCTCCACATTGAGAGGCTTTTGGTCCCCAAAATCCAATTCGCGAAGGATATGGAAGCACAAGGCATCCACTTGTCTCCCCAAGTCCACTACTCCATCATATATGAAGGATGCCCACTTCTTTTTTGTCTCAAACAATTTTCTTCTCTACCCTTGTTTCACTATTAATAGGGATAATCTTCCTCTCCTTTTATGTGATTTAGTGAGGGTAGTACTTACCACCTTTAACTAGGCGATATTTGTTATTTCCTA